>JAVGWN010000990.1:0-13086 GCA_034552555.1 Semaprochilodus insignis
ACAAATTAGAGTCATCTATTTAGGTTGGACCAACGAAACACTTTTTACAGTGTAGGACGTTTGACACGACTGCAAAAGTGCTCATTCCTGAAAGGCACCTTATTGGATTTGGAGTATAATGATCTGCAGTATTAATGCCCTGATAAGGTATTACTGGACATTTGGAGCTTGTAACATAGACATGTACATCTTATTACTGCTTATAACAGACACTTAGGAAAGATAATTATATACATGTGATGTTCTACTCATATCGCAGACACTGAAAAGTCCGGTGCTGGTGTGAAATAGGTAAAGGTTGAGGTGGTGTACGTGTAGGTTCATGTATTTAACAGGAAGTCTGTTAGATCTGAAGTGACTTGGTGACAGCACTGAATGTTTGTATATTAGTGAGCAGAGTGAGTGAAGAAAATGGATTTTAATGGACTAAATACTTCCTGTCACAGTAAAACAAATGGCAGCAGTGGTCTATAATTTAAACAATTACTGACAGCTTCCTGCAATCCCCCCGGAGAGCACAAAGCCATTAATATGATGAATCAGGATGCAAAGCAGGTGGGATTCAGATTGTACATGCATTTATTCTTTTTCTTCTCAGAGCCATTGTTTACATTGTGCACACTGTGTCCTCTGTAATCTCAAATAAACTAAAACTGCAAGAAAATACAAAGACAAGACAACTGGACAGGCAAGGAATACATCATCGCTGTCCAATGAAAAACATGTATCTCCACTTTTCTCTATTTTTACTTTCATGTTTCATTTGAACAGAGCAGCTTCTGTTTACGCTGAGTGAGAATCTCATGATGAAAGAACCAACAGAAATGGCCCAAAACTGCTTGGAAAGACGTCTGGTTCCATTAAAGTTAAATCAGATTTTTGCCCTCTCCTGTAAAGTTGCCATTTTGGAGATGCTTGTTTTTCTTTGGGCAGCGACGGTATGCTGGATATGTTCTTATGTTCTCACAGCTTCATGTCTTTGACCTACATTTATAGTAAAAACATGAACTGATATAGAACTTTCATTTCTTTAAAAGCTCTTTAAACGTTCTCACACAGAAACGGTTCTATAAATCCATTTATTCCTGTATCGATCATATAGTTTCGATCTGTATTTGGAGAAGACAAACTTTCCCAGTTAATTACGCTGCAGTGCAGTTCAGGTCCCACTGAGAGTAGCATTCCAGCTGCAGCTGAATCTAAACACACTGACGGGGGCCCTGGGAATAGTGGCGTGTGAGGGTATGGGTGACCTTGCTCTGTATCTTTGCTAAGCCCCACACAGCAGTCCCTGAGTGGATTCCCTGTCTCTGACTGGAGACCCTGGTGACGCACGTAGAGGTCTGGAGTTATAATGCATTTCGTCACATTTGGCATCTTTGGTAGTGACTTTGTCTCCTAAAAATGTGTCCAGAATCAAACAGTCATATGCTGTCAGTGTGGACAGTCTTAACGTTGGCATGGTGAGCTATCACGGACTGTCACAATTACTCCTAGATACGCCTGATACACATACCATTTAGAGACAGAGTTTAACACATAGCAAAGTCTTAAATTATTATTTAAAGTAAATTAAATTATTAATTAAATAAATTAATTAATAAATACATTATTTAAATTAATTATTTAA
Organism: Semaprochilodus insignis; assembly: GCA_034552555.1. NCBI lineage: Eukaryota > Metazoa > Chordata > Actinopteri > Characiformes > Prochilodontidae > Semaprochilodus > Semaprochilodus insignis. The sequence goes on from JAVGWN010000990.1 coordinate 1,631, forward strand.
AGTTTTTATATGCATGTCAATTAAGAGCCTTCTTAAATGTGGCTTCTGAATGTGTTAACTTTGATTTAGTCATGTATGTTAAGTCACCACTAATACTTTATTTCTCGTGCTCTACATTTGTCTTGAACTTTGTAAATGTTTGTCTGTTTATTACCAGTAGTGGAAATGGCCATGTTTTATTAGTGAAACCTTGTTTTGTTAAATGTTCCTGAAGCATATTCACATTAAAATACACCCTAAAATAGCAACCAATTAACATAAGAAGTTAAAATCTACTGTGTTATGACCCAGTCTAGGGTTAGCCATAACCGAATGGGAAATGGGAAAAGTGTGGATTTTGTTGAAATGGGAGGGATTAAGTGGGACAAGGAACAAATGGAAGCAAGGCTGAGATGATGAAGTGACAAAATATATAAAATAACACACAGCTACAGCACAGGGGGCAAAAACAAACTCAGAGTCGGAGTCACAGGCAAAGAGTCGATACACAGATTAACAGAGTCACCAACAGAACTATCACTAACGCAGCCAATACACAAGTGAGCACGGGGCTGGTGAAGGCCGCGCAAACCGCCGCTTAAACGTCCCTCGAGGCGTGACGTAGAGCACACAAGTCATGACATGGGACGCACGAGACGTTGGAGTCGAGGACGGCTGCATACGGGCTGGAACACGGAGCGAACTTCGGGGAAAACATGGAGTGGAACGATCCGACCTGGCGCTGCAGTGCCTAAAGAGAAAGGGAGAGGGAGAGAGAGAGAGAGTGAGAGAGAGGGAGAGAGAGAGAGACAGCGAGAGAGACAGCGAGAGAGAGGGAGGGAGAGACAGAGAGAGAGGGGGAGAGAGATACAGACAGACAGACAGACGGAGAGAGAGGGAGAAAGAGAAAGAGAGGGAGAGGGAAGGAGGGAGGAAGAGAGAGAGGATAGAGAGAGAGAGAGAGAGACAGAGACACAAAACACAGCGGAGCGTAACAACTGCATGTTACATTCAAAATAACTGGACAGAACTGAAACTTTCAGAACTGAAATCTGTTTTTTCCTTAGAGGCTTAAACTCATCAAGGGTCTCTCCAAATTCCTCAGAGGTTACTCGGAACAAATACACAACAGCGTGTCATCAGAAAGTTGTGGTGTCCAACCATATCATAAAAAACAAGGAACTGCACAGACCTGTTCACTCCTAGGAGAAACGTTTTGAGTTCAGCATTCGCCAAGAGCATCTCCAGTGGAGGAAATCATCAGCAACTTCCATTTACATCACTTCTTCTGTTTGCTGCCGGACGTGGATTCTTCTGTGGATGGGTGGCCGTGTTAACCGATCCTTTCTTTGTCCCTAAAACTTCTAGGGACAGCTAGAAGTTAGCTAGCATGCTAACTTCAGTAGATATCTCTGCAACACAGTACATAGATTTATTTGCTTGGTGTTTTGTCTCCATGTTGGTTATTGTGTATCCCTGTTTTTTGGTCTTAGTAGTGTTTTTGGTTTTTGTTTTATCTTATTTGTTCTTTATTAAAGACTTGCACGTACAACCTGCCTCCTCGTCCTGTCCCCACGTGACAGGGGGCGAGAGAAACCCAGAGGCGTGACAGTATCAGTCATTGCACTACTTGGTATTTGAGGTGCATTAACTGACATGTTAATCTATAGTGGACGTTTTCAGCTGAATACACTGAAATGTTCAGCAATAAACATGTGGATCGACAAATAATAGTCATTTGACGTGTTGAATTTCAGGTGCATTCAACAGACACTTTGCTCCATGTGTACACCGTAATAGAGTATTACAGCTATATGTGGTTTCTTTACACCGAGAACACAGGGTTCCACAGGGTTCCAGCCTAATTCCATCTCTGTTTACGCCTCTTTTTGTTTTGGTTGATGTACCAATAACATATTTGGTTACCTTTAAGATGGATCTCTGTTCTAAGTGGCTTCCCTGTATTGCCCCTCACCCATTCACTCACTCAGGGTGAGCAGGAGCCTATCACAGCACTGATTAGGCGAAAGGCAGGAAACACCCTGGACAGGCCGTCAGTCCATTGCAGCGTCATTCAAAAAGCAATCCAAGCTGAAACACCCCTTAGTACTTCAGTGTGAGTGGGCGGGGCTAAACTGCTGTATTCTGAATAGGCAGATAGCACTGTTTTTATGTGGTGAACTGTTTCCTCAGATTAACGTCCGTATATGGACTGGGTAGTGAATTGTATACATTAAAACACTGTTTGTAAAATTTCACAACCTTTTATTTAAGAGGTGGATAATGAAGTTTGTGGCTCTTCCTCCCCTACTGGTTTGCTGCCTTGAGCATTCTCTGCCATCTCTGAGTCATTTTTCTCAAGCAAGGGCTGATAAAAAGCATTTTTAAAAAAACAACCTTATTTACTATTCTTCCCTCGTGCCCGGCCTTGAAGCACGCACACACTCTGCTCTCTTAAGGTCATGCATCATTAATACACACACACAGACGCACACAGACGCTGACTGGCATCAGAGCAGCGCGAGGTGTGAGTCAGATGTGTTTACAGACGGCCTGTCCTGTTACAATGTGCTTGTGGAGGGGATAGAGAGAGCAACCCTTGCTGTGCACGGTGGTCGTACGTGGCTAGGAGCAGTGTGTCTGCCCCACATTTGCTCTGACTCACCCGTACTTCATCTCGCTCTCAGTGGATGGGAGTGAGGAGATTAAGGATGCTGATTGGTTCCCAGGTTCCAACTGCTCACTTAACTCTTTAATGGTCTCTTTCTTTGTACTTTGTGGTTCTTCTGGCCAATAATATCAATACTAAGAGATATCTAATGATGCTCAAAATCAACATCTAAATGCTTAAATAATTTAAAAATGGCCACAATTATGCCTTTCTAACATAGTGACGTTGTCTGAAATGAATGTTTGCATAAAATGCTGGCTGCTGAGTTTCGTTTGGTTGACATCTGAAGGCAGTGTAGATCTATTTAGATGTGGCAGGGGTCCAGTATGTGTACAAATGTAAAATGATATGTACGTTTTGGGGATTTGTGAACTTCTCTGACGGAAATGTGTGATTGCATGAAGTGTGGGGAACAACATTTTCTAACCTCAGTCTAGCTTGTGGATCAGGTGGATCAGGTCTATCAACTTGTTCTAACTGACTTTCTTAAAGGATCACACTGATACGGCAGCTTGTAGCAGGATGCCACTTTGGCTGCCAATCAGGCAGAGTAGAATGGGCGAGCCAACCCATTAGAGCACACTGGGCTCATTGGGAGGCAGGGCCTAAAGACACAGGAGCTCAGAGTGTTTCAGACAGAGGGTGAATACAGATGTAGGGTAGGAGAGAAATATTGAGTTTGGGGAAAATTGAAGTTTGAAATTTTATACTAGTAAACCTTAATAACACATTAAGGAACACTGGAAATGAAGCGCGACCCGATATCTCTCATTTAAATGATTATATGAGGCTTAGCCTTGCCTTGTGTCACGCCTCTGGATCTCCCTGTCACCGCCGATCTCCCAGACTCCATTCCCCAGAGTGCACTACCTGATGACGTCACACCCACATGTCCCCAGTCATCCAATCAGTCACGGTCTAGGTCGCCCGAGTTTCACCTGTCATCATTTACGCACACCTGTATTTAAACCCCTCTCTCACACACACACACATTGTGAGGTTTTGCTAAACACTGTTTGCAATTCCGAGCGTTGTACCTGTGACTTACCTATCTACTTTCCCGGTTCTGACTTCCCTTCGTCTCTGGCTTTCTCTCTCTCGATTCTCCCTTTGGCTCTGTCTGCTCTTTTCTCCCTGGTTCTGACTCTCCTTTTATGTTCTGACCATTCTCTTGGATTTCCCTTCAGATTCGGTTGCTGGCTTGTTTGATCTCCTGGCTCTGGACCCGGCATTGCCCTGTTTATATGTGTGCTTGTTTTTCGCAGCTTCCTGTTTGTTAAATAAAACCCCTCTGACTTTTAGCTCTGCTCACGTCGTGCCAAGTTCTTTGTGCCTGACACCTTGACAGACTCTGTTGGGAATCTCTAGGGAGAGTCTGATACCTTTCCCCACCTAATGTCGCTCCTACTGCTGCAGGAAAAGTAAATTCAACTAACACTCAAAACGACCAATCACAACCCTGCTGACGGATAGAACGAGTCAGCTTTGAAAACGGAGCTACGACATAAACAGCCCCTCGGGCGGACCGTCTGAGGTTGACACTCCTTTTACTGTTACTGTCAAAACAGAACTTTGATTCACATCTAGCCAGTACAAAACAGTACACAGAAGTGCGTATACATGCAAAAGTTCAGATAGCCAATCAGATTGCACCTTGCAGAATACTGACACCCTGGCTAGGTGTGGACAGAGCATTTGTAGCTGGGACTGTATGAGGCTTTACGGTGGGAGTGATGTTGTTTCTGGAGATCTAGCACCAGCGTTTAGCTCCAATCCCAAACTATAACACCTGATCCAGGGGTGTCTGAGTAGTAGCACCAGGTGTGTTGGACCTGAGCTCTCCAGGGTGGTGATCAGCTCATCTGGGTGGTGATGGATTTTAAAAATTGAGTGGATAGTCAGTCCTGAACTGTTTGCCTTGTGTGAACTGTCTTCCCTCTCAATCCTTGAATTTGTATGTCAACCATGAGCTCGTCTGTTGCTGTTTTGATGGTAGTTTCCTCTTCAGAAGAACTCACTCAACCGACTTGCGCATTCATGTGGCTCATGTGGGAAGTAAACAAAGGTTTGTTGAGGTTGTGAAATGGTCATTGTAGTTACTAGCAATCAGCTGGGGTCTATTGGCTCTGGCCTATTTTACTGGTGCTTCTGAACACAAACATAATAGGAAAGAAATGTGGGTTAATTGTTTTAAGCATGTGTAAAATCGACTGTGACTGAATCGACAGCAGCTAGTATGGTGTTATTTGTCACCACTCATTTCCTTGGCCAGGATGAAAATAGCCCTGACGTCACAATTCTGATAGTTTGTGCTGCATCCAAAATTTTAATTGCACTTGACTTCATCAGATCTGCCTTTGAAGGNCAGCAGCTAGTATGGTGTTATTTGTCACCACTCATTTCCTTGGCCAGGATGAAAATAGCCCTGACGTCACAATTCTGATAGTTTGTGCTGCATCCAAAATTTTAATTGCACTTGACTTCATCAGATCTGCCTTTGAAGGGTGTTCGTGTGGTGCCTCCTGGTGGGAAAAGTGTTTTCCCTGATAAAATCGAGACCACCTGAAAGCAGTGATTCTTCAGGCGCCCAGCAGGAGTCTAACACATAGCAGCACGATATCATAGCTAAAAATGTACTCTACCAAAACAGACCTTTAAGAGATCCGTTGGCAAGGAAGCTCAGAAAAGCTCAGACTGACAGACCACCTGGCTCAGCTTTCCATCCAGCCGGGACATAAAACCCACTGCTGCTCCACTGCATCCGTGTGCAAGCTGCTTGAGCAAACTTCCTGGTCATGTGCCAGTGTCTTAGCGAAGGCAAATATGTATATACATTATATAAAGGGGCAGCAGGGCAAAATATTAGTTCAGTGGTTTTCAGGTCTATGAAGGGGTGGGTGGACCGTTTTCTAGATCACACTGAAATTGTGGTTTCCGATCATTCATAAGTGTCTTAAAGCTGCTTGTACAACTGCTCTGCAGCCTCTAACTGGGCTTTCCCCACTGAAACATGTCCAAGCCCATGTCCAAGTGGTAAGTTTACAGAGCTCTTGGCACAGTCATGGTCAAAAATGGCCTTAAATTTAACCAGGAACAACAATATATAATTTAACAAACGAGACGGGCTGTTAGATGCTTTACAGACTGACTGGAGCAAAGATACATTCGTGATAATCAGGCAGATATTGAGAAATCTGGGCTTTGGTGGAAAGCACTGCCAACATGGAAGCATATTCAATACAAACTCTCAGTCTTGGTTGCAGAACGCTCTAGGCTGTGCTGTTATTCACATCCTCTTGTGTTCTATTACATAATTCTATAACAGCTGTGAGCATGGTTCAGACTTTACAGCTGGAATTATCCAGTTAATAAATAATTATACCAAATCCCACCTAGAAATAAAAGCGTTCTGAGAATATGCATGCAATGTTCCGTTAATGTGTTCAGCTGGAAGTTTCTTTTGGTTGCCAGAATGTTCTTTCTAAAGCTAGGAGAACGTTCTCTACAGGTCCCTGTAACATCTATGAAACATTACCCGAATGTTGCGCTGAGAATTAATTCTTCGTGGGCTGGAGGTTAGGGAACCAGCCTTGAGACCGGAGGGTTGCCGGTTCGATTCCCTGAACCGACAGCAACGACTGAGGTGCCCTTGAGCAAGGCACCTAACCCCCAGCTGCTCCCCGGGCGCCGTGGATAGGGCTGCTCACTGCCCCCTAGTGTGTGTGTATTCACTAGTGTGTGTGTATGTGGGTGTTTCACTTCACGGATGGGTTAAGTGCGGAACACAAATTCCTCTGTGTGAAAATCACAAATGGCACAAAAATGGCTCAAAAACTCTCTACTCAGAGAATGACTGGCCTCACTGATTTTGATTTCTTCTTTATCCAGTAACGTAATCTGTGGCCCTGACAGCATCCTCAAAACATCCTCTGAACGCTGCAGTGAAAGCGTTGTGTCTTAGTCAGCATTTAACCTTATAGGAACATTACTGTAAATGATAAACATCTTCAAAACGTTCTGTGAACAAACGCTTTAAAGCTTTATTAGAAATTGTAGGTGACATTAGCCAAAGTTCTGGGAACATTCCCTGTTAGCTGGGATGCCTGAATCTGTCGACCTCAGTGATTTGCTTACTGTAACATGTCTGCAGTCGTACCTTCCCTCCTGTACACCGTAACGCAAAGCATATGAATCATATAGAACAGCTGACAGTAGCGTTGTGTTGTATGTCCTTATCATTAGACACGACCACAATGAAGGCAAGTGCGCTACTGCCTAGAACTCACTAGCTGTAAAAGGGAACAGTCATGCGCTGTCCTGGTCTGAAACACAAAGTGCTATCATGCTGTAGAGCAGATATTTTTAAGAGGTGGTGAGTGGGCGCCAAATCAGATTTAGACTGTAGCCCTCGGGTTACTACGGAATGATTCAGGAGTGACTAACTCTTTGTTTTAAATGCTCATCGACTTCACTCGGTCATATTGTTGGGTTACAGATGGTGCTGTTGCAGAGAGAGAGAGGCGCACCGAGAGCAAACAATAGTCACTGATGCTCAGATAAATCAAAGCTGCCATGTTGACAGAGAAGAAGGGCTGTTTGCTCTCCCAGACTCGGAGCGCTGTCGTGTTTGTGTGTTTGTGTGCACCAAATGTCCTCCTAAATATGAAAAAAATGAAGATACAATGCAATAACAGTTTAAACTTTTATTAATTTTATTCTTTGCCCCGAGCTTCATACATCATATGTGTGGGTTTATGTACCCAATAACTCATTTTCATAGACAGACATTCCAAACTGTCTTTAACCCTGAGAATGAAATGAGCTGTTTTTTGTTAAAATGCCTTTAAGACTGATATGTTCTGATACGCTCTGCCTAATTCATAAAAAATTCAGGTATTGAAACTGTTCTTATAATGGATATCCTGTAGGCTCTGAGTAGGCAGATATATGTAAATGTGTGTTTGTGACTTCTCAAAAGTCTGAACTCAGAGTAGACTGTTTTTGCAGCTTAGGTTCCATAGATTGACTGTTTGCACTGATTAGTGAGTGCTATGAGATTTTAATATTACACGTACTATCCACACATCAGTCTTCCATGATTCTGTCCTGGCCCCTTGAATCAGGACCGCCCAAAGTGGGTCTCGTGGGTCACTATTTGACCATAAGGTACTTTGGCCTAATGTATTATTCCCTATTCTACCAGCCAATGTAGGAATGTATTTCCAAACTACTTCTTATTTTTTCTTATTAATGTTTTTACAATTACTTCTAGAAACAATCTAAAAAATTACAGTATATGAGCAGTGACATGCACTTGTCACTCACCAGAGTGCTGATATAACAATATGTTCCTAGTTACAAGTAATGAAATGTAGTGTAGTGTAATATGTGGTGCAGGACGAATAACAGGAGCTGTATGTAAAGATCATACTGTGGTGGCATGCAGATGGTTTTGCTAAAAGGCTAATGGGAGGCATGCGTCACTGTTAAAAAGGATTTTTTTAGATGGTTGGATTGTTGTTGTTAGTTTTAAGGTGTCCCATGTGTTGGTTGTGTGTTTTTGTGTCAGGATGTGGATTTCCAGTATTGGAGGCGCTGACCCCCATAGAGAGGACTCCTAAGGCTGGCGGTGGCTTTCCCGACCGTTACAGCTGATACTGGGAGGCACACTTTAAGCAGAGTCATGACCTTCTTATGTACGAGGCCACGACACACATAAAAACTATATACTGGAGACATGAAAAGGCACTTGCAGTGCTAGTGATTTTGTCATTTTGCTCAGAAAATCAAACACTTTAAGATAAAAATACATCTCAAAAGAAAAGGTGGGTTCTTTGGAGCGCTGCGGTAGAACAACCAATTTCGGTTCCCTTAAGAGCCTTTTGCAGGCTCCCTAGTGGCAGAATGCAAATCAGCAAAAAAAATAAAAATACTGTTTATTTAGGTTAACTACATCTCTACACAAAGATGACTGTGCCCAGAAGAAATGGACCTCAGAACTGATTCAAAAATCAATTGCAACAACAAAAAACTAAATAAAAACTTTTATAAATTTTAATTTGTCTGCTCACATGAGAATCCAGTTTACTTCTGTTTCACATTTCCATCTTAGTGTGCTCCGTATATACATAGTTCAACTGACTGAACTCCTCCAAAATAGGTAGAAATTGCATTTTATGGCTATTGTGGAAAAGACTGAGGAATTAGATATGCAAGTGTAAACAAAAGCCTTTTTAAACTTCCAGATGAAGCATCTGGGCCTCTACATATGGGTTTTTCAAGCAAGACGGTGTCAGCGGAGGCTTTTCTTCACCACCTACACACCATCGCATCTCTGTTTTAAATTCACTACACAGATCATATTAAGGTTTCATATGAATGAACCGTGTTAAGGAGCCATGCAGGAATCTTTATTTTTAAGGGTGTAGTTGTTCCATTATGGTTTTGGCCTGAGTCAGAACAGTCCGTAGATCAGACATATAATTAGAGATGTTTATCTGTATTACTACGTAGGTCAGTGCTTGTGTGTGTGGCCTTATATATGAAAAGTGTTGACCGGAGGTGAGGGGGCAGTATTTATGAGGCTACACGGACCCATCTGCTTGGGTGTTGATGTGGAAAAAATGTGTGAGTGGCGAATTGCACTCGGTGATTCCTCCATTAGGATTGCTTACTGGAGGTTTACTCACCGTAGGAAAACTCATCAGTCTCCTCCGTGTTGGATTTCAGAACACGGAGACAATTCAGAAGAACTGGCACAACCAGGAAGCCACACAGGAATAAAGGCAAATGTTCCACGGATCTGAAAGCAAAAGCTTTAAAAATACGAAACGTTCTGAGACCGTAGTACCCAACAGAATCGACCCCTATCACACTGATCATGAGCCCTGAAGCATCTCTGAAGTTTGACTGCGTTTAGTCGAGCCTGAACGTTCCAGTGAGTAGCAGTGACTCACCTCATGTCCTCCAGGATCTCTGGAACAATTAAAGGCTTCACTTTCAAAAACACAGTGACATAACGTGTGTTTGGATTCGGGCTGTGAACACGAGGTTCTGAAGCGCTGCAGTGTTTTATGGAGAGAACGTTATTACTGCTGCTGCTGTCGCACAGTCTGTCATGGTTCGATGTTTGACCTGCCACGGAGCGAGTCTCATGTTTAGAAACAGAAATAATTCAGGAATTCAGGAATAATCCTTCCTTTCGATATTCCCTTCTTTGCCAGTCTGTCTGTGAGTGATATGTATAGCTCAGACAAGCATTATGGAATATGAAATATGTACGCACAGTGTTCGGTAATAAGTATTAAATCTGAAATGATGGCTTTCGTTTCATAAAACCCGTGTAGTGAATACATTTGTTTGCGCGTCTGACTTTTCCATCACTAATGAAGAGGCTTCATGGCGCTGGAGCTGGTTTATTATTGGAAAGTCTCGATGTGGGAGGCTGTTCTTTGCTGTTGGTGTAGAGTAAAGCTAGACACGGCTCCTAATTTCCGTTTAAACACACTATTACTAACTATGGCAGGAGCGGGCAAAGGGCTGTCGGCTAAAACCATAAACCAGCTACGCTGTGTGTGCGCGCGCGTGTGTGTGTGTGTGCGCATGCGTATGTGTGTTTGAATAGTTTTTAACAGATAGAAGCCTCTTTTTGCTCTTTACGTTATTGAGTTATTATTTTTCTGTTTATTCTTTTCTTCAGTTTCTTTTGAAATCGGTTCTTGTTTTGTGACCAGAACACACCTGCCCTGCCTGAGTTGGAGAAAAAAAGCATCTCCCTATGCTTACATAACCACAACACTTATGATGGCCAATATTCGTGCACTTGATCTGCAGGTCTCTAGATACAGACACCTATACAGTGCCCTGCAAAACTCAGACCACATGACGCATTTTCAGTTTTCCAACTAAAACTGCTGGAGTCATTTTCCACACCTCTGAAGCTCGATCTTAGAGGCTGATTGCATTTTTGCTTTTTCTCAGTCTGAGCAATCTATTTAAGTCTATTTCTATTTTTTACTGAGGGCTTCTTGATTGACTGCTGCACGTCTTTGCCGAGTGACAGTGTTGAACCGTCCTCTCACAGTGGATGGAACAGTCGTGGATGTTTTCAAACTCAGAGTTTCTGGTGTTGACCTGAGGAGGATGGGTTCCCCTTTTGAGTCTTGGTTCCTCTCGAGGTTTCTTCCTTGTGAACTGAGGGAGTTTCTCCTTGCCTCTGTCGCCCTTGGCTTGCTCACTGGGGGCTCGGACACCAGATTCTCTGTAAAGCTGCTTTGTGATGACATCTGTTGTAAAAGGCGCATATGAATGAATGGTGACTTGACTTGAGTTTCGAAAACTCATCTTCATTTATTTTATTTGACATTCCCATCACTTAGGCACAAAGCTCATTTCATTTGTGGGAGCAAAATTCCCCAAATCTAAAGCTAAAGCATCTTAGCTAAAAGCTAAAAACATAACCTATCTTAGCTTAAAGCTAACACCTAGCCTATCTTAGCTCAAAGCTAAAAACCTTTTTCAGAGGCAGTGCGTCTGCCAGGATGCCTCTGAGCTTTGAGCGGCCATCTCCAGCCAGTAGTGGGTCGCTACAATATCTGATCTTCTCAGAAATGTATATGAAATATTAATATTGTGTACTTAATGACCATTTTAATGGCTAATTAAATAAAGAGTGGTGTTTGCTTTATGCACAGCATTGTATTTTTTGAATCCTACCTTGGAAATTTGCATTAGTCACTGTCATATCCACCCGATCTATAATGCTGCAGATGTCCTGTCCTTACTGGAATTCCTCCGTGGCAAATTA
>JAVGWN010000991.1:0-13085 GCA_034552555.1 Semaprochilodus insignis
TATATATACACGTACACGTGGAAAATGTCAGTCTCCTGTAGTTCCAGCCTACCAGTGCTTTAAGTGATCATTCTAGCAAAAATTTATTTGTTGTTTTGGCTTTGGAGCTAAGGAGTAACAGAAAACTATACCCCCACCTGTTAGCATGGTCTAAATCGTCACTTACTCGTTCAGTGTCTCTAGTAGACTGGATTCTGTGGTTTCTGATGCTGTATGATAAGCTTATATGACACGTGATTAGTCCAGATGTCAGTTGTAAAACTAATTGCTGGATTTTGGGCTCAGATAACGTATCAAAGATCTGAACCTCGGTCCTCGGCTACTGAAAACGAGTGGTCATCCAGTGCTGTGAATTCCATGACCTTCCTCTTAACGGTGTTGGTCTGTTCAGTGCTAAAGAAAGAGAGCAGAGCTGGCTTGTGGCTGGGCTCTGCTGGTTCTGTGCTCTCGCTAGCTTTAGTTTTAGTTTAGTTGCTGGCTTATTGAAACTGTACATATTCGGCAGAGTGATGGTGTTTTAAGGCTCTTATTGAATTTGTTGTTTGAGTGCTTTCAGAGTTGTTTTGCAAGCTTGTTGTCTGTTTCAGTCATTGGGGAAAGCTTCTGTACTGACTGTGTGTGTGTGTGTGTCTACACTGCTGTTGCATAACATGAGCCATGTTGTGGTGCATGAGTATAATTTTGACCAGCACAGAATCAGATAAATGAGCCTGATTGTCCGGTCACCAGCCGAATGATCAGTGGGTCTTTTATTTAATAGTCATGTGACTGCTGGGCAGAATAAATGTTAATAACGTGCTATATGTTTATGTAGTAGTTTATTATAGTTTTCTTATGTAGCCCAATTATTTTCTAAACATTTGGTGGTTATTTTCAGTACTTAAAGTTTACTGACCAAATATGTTTCCTTACAAAGAGAGCAAAAGGTAGTCCTGCTTAGTTTATGTAGTTCAGTCCAGCGTATTAAATGTTAAATCAAAATAATTGTGTTCATAGTTTATGTAGTTTTTTGGTTATTGGTTCTTGTTACCTGTTCCCACTTATCAAATCTCAGAATTCTACATGTAGTGACGTATATGCTGAAAATGTCTTGGAATATCATGATATTAGTTTCTCATTTCTAATATTTCTATCTTTTTTGCTCCTCCAGGCGTTCCATACGATCCCGCAGTCGCTCTCCTCTCTACATGTCCTCTCGCAGGTCCTCCTCTCACTCGCGGAGCAAGAAACACTCTTTATCGGGCGGCGGAGGCTCCTCCCACAGCAGCCGACCGACCAGCCGCTCCCCATCTTCGTCTCGCCTGCCAATCACGTCAAGCCTGGGGGCCGAACTTACACGCAGGAAGAAGGAGCGCCAGGCAGCTGCGGCCCGCAACTCGGCAGCAGCTCAACAAACGAATACGGCACCCCCGGCACCGCCTCCAGAGCCGCAGGCGGAGCCAGAGAAGGCCCCTCTCCCTGAGCCCCAAAAACTGACCGCTAATGCTCAGAATACAGCTTTGGTAGAGGAAACAAACGTAGCTCCGCCCCCTCTTCCCATCCCTTCACCACCTCCTCCACTTCCTCTTTCTTCTCCTCCTCCTCTGCCTCTCAATTCTCCTCCTCCTCTGCCTCTCAATTCTCCTCCTCCTCTCCCTCTCTCCTCTCCTCCACCTCCTCCTCTTTCCTCAGCTCCAGCGCCTCAGGTACCCTACACCTCTGATAAGCCTAGAAGCCCTGCCCACAAAAACACACAGAGCGCACCAGCGCACCCAATGAAAACCTCAACCCTGCCCCCGCTTCCTCTGCCTCCTGTACTACTGGGAGACTGCCGGGACAGGTGAGTCATACGAGTGTGCACATGCATGCCAGAGCTAGTTACTGCCAGTATGGCACGTGTCACCAGAGGAGAACCTTCAGAGCCATTTAGGTCTTCAGAGAATGATGTGGTTAAAAAAAAGGTTTATAGTATAACTCTTTATTCTGTTGTTAGGTTTTGATTGGAAACAGATATCTTGAAGAGGCCAAGAGTGAAATGTCCAATCAGGGTTGTTCTCTCTGTGGTATGTAGGTAGACACAGCCTAATCAGGTCTCCTATTGGTTAGGATTAGGGTTACTGTCAATGTAATTAGCAATTAACCAAATACACTTTCATTACTTTGGTTTACAATATGTGTAACCAGAAAAATGTCACTGGACATGACTTCTGGAGGCTTTGGATAGAACACGGGGACTGTGGAGTCAGGAAATGGAAAAAACGGCACATGTGCAGTACTTTTATTAGCCATGTTAACAAGGTAAATGGCACCGTTTGCTCTTTAATGAGAAAATAATGAGTCATATATAATTACGCAGTGATACTGTGGTTCAGGTGTAACAGCAGATGCACACATTGATTTTGACAGATCAGTCACACAGTTAAATATATGCATATTTAAATATGAAGACTACTTCACCTAGAAACTCACCGGCATCACAGATCTGGTCCATTCTCGCCTCCTGTGAATTTGATGACAAACTCGAGCAAACTCAAGCTCTGCTAGTCTCCCCACTTAGCTCGAAGCAAAAAACAAAGCCACCGTCTAGCTTATTCCCCTTCAAAGTAAGAGTCCCTGTATAAAGAAACTGAAAATCATGTGCCTACAGCTCAGTCTGAGTGCAAGGAAGCGAGCAACTGTGTTGAACAGCTTCGACCAAAAGAACAACAAGGCTATTTGTAACAGGTGCAATGCGCTGTTGAAGTATTGCAGTAGTACTTGCATAATACAGCACCACTTACAAAGCAAACATCCACAAGCTTTGGGTCTGAGGAGATGGCTCCAATTGCCCATCAGCGGGTGTCTGGGGTAAAGGTCTGTTTCAGGAGCTTCTGGGCTATATTGAGCTTAATTACCAAATCCCATCAACACTGACTGTTTCCTGTAGAATTGAAGCGCGTATGGCTAGTGTGTGGCCCTTAAACCCGACAGCTTCATGGCGCTCACAACCAGGAGCTACAAACACTTGTCCGTTCTAATCTTGGCTGTTAACAGTTAATTAGTAAATGGACCTGACTTGTGACGCTGGTGAGTTTCAAGACAGTGTAGTCTACATTTCAAAATGTGCATATATTTACTGTTTCATGGTTAGTGGTTAAATGGGTGCGTGCCTCTGTTGCTACACCTGAGCTGCAATATCACCACGTTGTTAAACGTATATACATGACTTCTCATTAAAGAATCAAAATGAGCATCCCTACTTCGGCCCCCCCATTCTTACTTCAATTCTGCCTTAGTTCAATTGCCTTATAAAAATTGACCACAGATAAGCCGAAATCACTGTACTCTGACGGCTAGTCACATGATTGATTAAAAAATGCAGATTCTGATTGTAGCCAGTTCGGATTGTGCATCTCTAAGTGGTAGTACTTGTCTTATAGTACAGTTTTACTTCAAATCCATGGATGGCCTTTCACAACTGATGATTTAAAAATGACCTTTCTTTAATTGTTTTATTAATGGACTTCTAGCACACGTAACACTTTTATTCCTTTATACTGTGTTCTGTAAATGTATGGAAAGTAGCATGGACGCTGTTTATGGTTCTCTTTTAATAGAATCGTAAATATTCTGATAGTTTAATAAAGTTCAGAGATGCACCGAAATGAACATTTTTGCCCGTGGCCGATACCAAACAAAAATAAACATTAATCTGAAGGTCGAATACCGTACACAGTTTTAGTGTTACATACATTTTTGTCACTTTTTCACAACTGCATAAATTAAATGGGCTAAATCCCAGATAGCAAGCAGATCTGGGACAAATCTGGCAAAGATATGGCACTGCTGGCCTGCTGTCGGCACTGGCAGTCTGCTGTGGGCCAAATGTGGCCCACATATTTGCAACATGGATTTGGCCCACCTGTCCCAAAACAGATCTGATCCACTTCTGGCACAAATACGGCAGAGTAGCCTACTTTTGGCTGAGGTGTGGCCCTAATGTGGTGCATATGTGGCCCACATCTTGCTACCGGGAGCGGTCCACCCAAGTACCTTTAACTTATCTGGCAAATGGGCTATAAGAAAATGGGGAACATGGGCCAGATTGGGACAGAACAGTTTTGCTGTCTGGGATGTATTTCTGTCCTGGTTTCAAAGAAAAAACGATCACTAAACTGCAGATTAAAAACACTTAACAGCCCTTAGCAGTTAGCGCTAACCCTGGATCTAAAGAGTTCCACTCTGGTTCGTCTACCTCAGGGAACTAGAGGAAGGTAACAGCGCCATTATAAACGTCACTCTTCGATATAAATTATTCTGTCTTTTCACTTAATTGCCCGAACAGCAAAATTGTTTTTTATTTTTGCCATTTTAGGCCGAATAATTTTGGTTTGCCGAACATTTGGTGCATCCCTTGTAAAACTGGTAAGACATTTTACCTGCACGCAGAAACAGCTACTAGTAGCATCAAAGGTAGTGTCAAGTAATAAACACGGGGTAAAATGTTCTTTCCTAAGTCCATTCCTAAGTCCATTAAACAATATATATACTATAGTATCACAGTTCCTACAGCTGCTCTGCTGTAGTTTGGAAATCACGGTTAGTGATCAAACCTGGGCAACAAGTGATCCAAGTAAATTGGGTGGAGCTTATGCTGTAGACACACCCACTCTCAAATGACAGAGCATCTTTGTCTGTAGAGCTTATAAAGTGTTGATGTCGTGATGTTTGGAGGTGTATCGTGTGGAGGTGCTGCAGTAGGAGCTGAGAAGGTTCTGTTGAAACTGTGGATGTTATTAATCGAACCTGAGAATGTTCTTACGCCTCTAGTTTCCGTTCTGTCTCTCTCTCTCTGTTTGTCCTTCTCATTCTGTCTCGTTATGTTCTCATTTCCAGTCCGAAGAAGACGGTGTCGACTCACAGGCCCTCGAGAAAAGAACGAGAGAAGGATAAAGAAAAAGAAAGGGAGAAAGAGAAGGAAGTTAGGACACGCCTGCTCAGCGACTTGCCCCTCCCCCCTTTACTTCCTGGAGGAGACACTTCCCCTCCTCTTTCTCCGGTTCAGGAAGCCCCGCCCCCTGTACAGCCCACCTATAAGAAGAGACCAAAGTGAGTTCCTCCTTGTAGACAGCATTCTTAGCCCAGTCTACATGCTTTCGTGTCTTCAGTCACTGTTTTGTTGGAGATGTGTGTATTTAGGGCTGTCAGACAGGTTAGTTTGTTAACCGCAGTGCAGTATTGTGTGTAGCCGATCCTGATTAATTACACTGATATTATTAAATATTTGATAGCTGCAGCCCTAAATCTTTCCTTAGGTTCAAAGTTGCAAATATGTGGTATTTTCTATTGATTGTTATCTAGAACATTCTATAACGGTAAGAAAAGACGTGTACATGTATTGGAAAAAACTTTATTTAATTATTTATTATTCCTATTTTTGGCTTTGTTGTTGCAGGAGTGCATGAACTGATACATTTATTGATTAATCTAAATTAAAGTGGCTGAGATTTTTGTTGAGCTCCAAAACGGCAGAATAGGGCTGTCCTCTAGAAGTCGACAAGTCGAATCATCAGTAGGAGACCCTTTAAGTCGACTGACAACAGTGACGAGTTATATATATATATTTTTTTTTTCCCTCGTAAAACAGACAAAAGCTTACAAAATGCACAAGAACTTTAAGAATCTAAAAAGACATTTTAATAATTATTAAAAGGGGAATAATAAATATGTATTTAAGTTCTAACTGGGCTATGACGCATCCTTGCTAAAAAATTAAATCCACATGACAACGTGCACTGGCGGTTCACCGTTGAAGGAAGCTAAAGCTGTGAAGCTGAGAAACACGGGTGGAACGATGTCTCAGAAAAAGTCTGGAGGAGCTTTTGAAGAAGAGAATCCGAACAAATCAAACCTAATTCTGCTCGTCATTTAGTCAGACATCGAACACTGCTTCAAACCAGTGAGTTGACTTTCGTTTTAGACATAATGGCTGTTTGCGGTGGAGGAAAAACTGTCCGAAGACGTGTGTTTTATTATAATTCCATTATTTTAGAACCTAAATTACAGATATTTTTATTTATTCGTTTACAGCTAAGATTATTTTTATTTAAAGATAAATACACTCACTTAATATGCCTGCCGATAAACGAGAAATAATTATTTCAGGCTTAAAATAAATCAGGCTCCAATTCAGATCATTCATCATATGCCACGTCTCTTTTAGTTCAAAAATATGTTCCTGTGACTCTGCTGACTTTCTAAATGAGGAGGACATCAGATCTGAAACGTATGCCAGTTGATTTACTGATTACTAGATAATGTATATGGAGAAAAAAACATGAACGAATAGTCGATCGTCAGCCAGGACGGGCGAATCCGATTCGACTGACAAAATCGAGTCGGGTACAGCTCTACGGCAGAATATTTAGTTGGACGTTGTTACTGCACTAAAATCTGCATTTCATTAATTGTTCTACCTTTTTAACTCTGCACACATAAATCATGTTTTTGTCTCTAATCCATGTGGTTTTAGTCTCAGTTTCTGTGTATAATACAGGTTTGGCAGTTACATATATACATTATGTTGCCAAAAGTATTCGCTCGTCTGCCTTCACACGCATATGAACTTGTTGGACGAGAAGGCCTGGCTCACAGTCTCCGCTCTAATTCATCCCAAAGGTGTTCTATCAAGTTGATGTCAGGACTCTGTGCAGGCCAGTCAAGTTCTTCCACACCAAACTCCCTCATCCATGTCTTTATGGACCTTGCTTTGCGCACTGGTGCGCAGTCATGTTGGAACAGGAAGGGGCCATCTCCAAACTGTTCCCCCAATGTTGGGAGCATGAAATTGTCTATTAAGAGTTCCTTTCACTGGAACTAAGGGTCCGAGCCCAACTCCTGAAAAACAATCCACACCATAATCCCCCCCTCCACCAAACTTTACACTCTGCACAATGTAGTCAGACAAGTACCGTTCTCCTGGCATCCGCCAAACCCAGACTCGTCCATCAGATTGCCAGATGGAGAAGCGTGATTGGTCACTCCAGAGAACACGTCTCCACTGCTCTAGAGTCCGGTGGTGACGTGCTTTACACCACTGCATTCGACGCTTTGCCTTGCGCTTGGTGACTCTTGGATGCAGCTGCTCAGCCATGGAAACCCATTCCATGAAGCTCTCTGTGCACTGTTCTGGAGTACATAGTGCGCACTATGTACATCTGCTGACCCTGCTCTGTCATTATACGTGGCCTACCACTTCGTGGCTGAGTTGCTGTCGTTTCCAATAGTTTCCACTTTATAATTCCACTGACAGTTGACTGTGGAATATTTAGTAGTGAGGAAATTTCACGACTGGACTTGTTGCACAGGTGGCATCCTGTCACGGTACCACTCTGGAATTCAACTGAGCTCCTGAGAACGACCCATTCTCTCACTAATGTCTGTAGAAGCAGTCTGCATGACTAGGTGCTTGGTTTTATTGGAACACCTGAATTCCATGATTTGGATGGGTGAACGAATACTTTTGGAAATATAGTGTACATAATACATGCCAGATGTCCATTATCAGCCCACAGTGCCCCTATCAGTGCATCCCTAGTTTTCGGACCCTGTTCAGAAATGGCCGTTGAAGTGTGTGTACATGCAGAGCACTCCTGTCTGTCTGGTCTGAGTAATGTCTGTTATGCATGTGTGCAGGTTCTGCTCTCCGCGCTTTGGGGAGAGGAGACAGACGCAGATTGACTGGGGGAAGCGCTGTGTAGACAAATTCGACATCATCGGCATCATTGGGGAAGGAACCTACGGCCAGGTGTATAAAGCAAAGGATAAGGACACAGGTATGTTTGTGTGGGTCGTGCAGTTTCAGTCAGAAACCACAGCATATTTCCCTAAATGATATGTGTGTAGGTTTTGGCCAGTATAGGCTAAATTCTGAACCCCAGGTCAGGAATTCCAAAGCAGCCTAAATCTTTCAACCCTCTTGGGTGCAAAATCTCAGCTTGTGCTAGGTTGGAATCTTTCAGAGGCGGTTACCTGCTCTCACTGACTGATGGTTCAGGTTTCATGTTTCAGGTTTATTTGTCATTTTCACAACATGTCAGGACCTTTATGCATTCAAATGCTTGTGGTGAGGCTCAGGTTAATAGTCTACAGCAGGGCAGCATTAATATATGTACTAATTAAACATACTAAATAAGAGATATATTAAATACACGCAATATACACAAAATACAGAATATGCAGGTTCTGTGTAGAGATTCTCTGATGTGTACAATATGTTAGACATGGATTGTCTGAGAGAGGATATATATGTATGTTCTTATAAAGTGACTCAGATTGCAGTGGTGTTGGTGAAAGACTCGCAGCTTGTTCAGGAACCTGATAGCCTGTGGGGTAGAAACTGTTCCTTAGCCGATTTGTTCTGGCCTGCGTGCTGCGGTACCTAAACCACCAGTGAACCTATCTACACTTGTCTTCAGAGTGTTATATGGAATGTTGATGATGGGAAAATCATGAAAACCTGGAAATAATAGGTTTCATAGGGGGACTTTTTTTTGCCTCACAGCGCCCTGCAGCATGTATCCCTCCACCATGAATGGAGTTTAAGGCTGAAATCTTCTCCAAACTATCATAAACAGCGTCTCAGACATCAGGCAGCGTATTCATAACCATCTCATGTAGTAACTTTCTGTGAGGGAGCTTTTAGAGGTGGATGTCTGGTTCCATTCACCACCACTGTGAACAGTTCTGACTTTATCTAGAACAGAGCGTTTCACACCAAACCGCTCTGAATGACTCTGTTTGTTACTATGATCTGTGTCAGCTCTGAAGAAACGGATAAACCATGTTTAAGCTTTATTGTCTTGGCTGAAAAGGCTTGGCTATTGACTCTAGACTGAAGAGTTGTGCATCAGTAGCACAGTCAGTGCCTAAATAAAGTGTTTGACCCTGTTCCTGTTTAAAGACTGTTTACTAGTTTTTTAGTTTATTCTTTACTTCTGTTTTGATAGGTGAGCTGGTGGCTTTGAAGAAGGTTCGGCTGGATAATGAAAAGGAGGGCTTCCCTATCACGGCCATCAGAGAAATAAAGATCCTGAGACAGCTCAACCATCGCAGCGTCGTCAACATGAAGGAGATTGTCACCGACAAACAAGACGCTCTGGACTTCAAGAAGGACAAAGGTCAGTTTGGATGTGTTATTTGTTCATCAGGTTTACTTCATGTTGGTTTGCATGCTGATTAAAGTATTGGTCCATTAGGGTCAAGGGGCTCATGACCTGGGGGTCTGTAAGGCTGCTGGTAAGGCGTTATTTGAATAAATGTGAATTGAATCATTAAAAAAAAAAACTTTTAACTGTTTTACCTGCTTTACCCCAAATTTAGATGATCAGCCAGGACACGCGTCTTTAGTTTTATACCGGAGCTACGATGCTCAGCAGCAGAGCTGTTGGGAAATACTGTCGTTTTGTCAACTATACATGAAAACACAACAACATTCAGCAGCATTCTCTGTTTAAATGGTAAATAGGACATTTAACTGAATCATCTATATCCAGTGAGTCTTTTTTTGGGGGGTTGTTCGGTCTTTAATGAGGACAGCATTTTGTGATCAGCCAATCCGTAGTCAATCTTTGAATTCTGTGGACCAATTAGAAGTAAGATGACATCCGCATCGTCACCATCCTCAAGAAGATGGTTGAAGCTGTTATTCATCTCCTTATATACTACAACAGTGAACAGAGTTAAAGATTTTTGGTAACATGCAGTTCTACAGTTCATATAACTGTCTAAAAGGAATATAGGCTTATTTTTTTACTTCCAGGCCAGTAAAGCAGGTAGCAGATGGTCTGAAACCACATCAGCTCACAGAGTGAGTTGAGCCTGTCAGAAAAGTTCTCCTCTCTGAAGCTCAAATTGAATTTCTGTTTCTTAATTAATTAGAATAAATAAAGTTGTTCATGAAACTGAAGTTAGCTTTAATCCACCTTAAATTGTAGAACAACAACTGTGAGATTTAAGGTGGACTAGAAAGGTAGAATGAGAAGAGAGCTGCACTGCTGCGGTAAAGCTCGTTACATGTACACACACATTCAGGTTGCTTTGTTCAGTAGCTCAAGCGGTCCATTCAAAAGGGTTAATACTTACAGATTATCACTGTTTATGTTGAAGACCATAAGTTACAGCTCGTTTCACGCTGGAAATGTTTGACTTCTGAAAACCATGAAACATGTTGATTTCCAAGAGCTGCTGTGACCTGCACACAAGCATATAAGCATCCGTATACAAATTACATCGCACTGTAAAAGACCCAAAGAAGTGCAGATCGCACACGATGAATCGGGGATGAGAGCTGTATTCATGATGATTCCTCTGTTAACTAAAAGCTTTCTGTGGTATGACATGTAGTTAGGAAGTTGTTGGGAGCTGAAGTCTTTACAGCTACTGCGAGTTGTTTTTAAACTTGTCACCTTTTTCACTCCCCCTGGGTTTTCATTCCTGATTTGTGGTGTAATATGGCTTCTAAAGGAATGCACACTCATAGCCCTTTTCCATGCAACATGGTGCCAGTGCAGAAATCTCTGACTGCTTTGCGATTTGCCGTCGCAAGAAACTGGTTTACAGCCGGAAAAATCAGTGCCTTTCCAGCACCGTTAACTCTCTGGTCGGAACCGTGGAACCTGTGACGCAAGCAGCAAAGGAGCGTCGCGCTGCATGAAGAATGGCACTGAGCTGAACTCTACAACAATCGTATCCCACCGGTAATGTGCTCTTGGATGAGCGCGTTCAACAGGAGGCGTCCATCTTCTAATGAGCTAAAATGTGAAGCATTCACAACGTGCAGGAGATCCGTAATGTGGGAAACACTACAGATAGCTAAGAACCTTAACATGCTGCTTTATAATAGTACACCATCATAACGAAGGGAGGAAACACGTACATCGTCCTGCGTGTAATCACTGTCTAGGACGATCCCTCTGGACTGGGCACAGATGCTGAAAGAGTTGGTTCTGGATGGTGAGATATACGCCCTCAAAGCAGGAAGTACAGTTTGCACTTGAACATATTCCGCCATGTTGGTTTTATGCGCTGTCCGACGACTTCTGGCTCCTGACTAAGGACCGCCCACCTCCAGATACGTAATCACTGGGCTCTCAAACCAGTGGAAAAGGGGACTTAATGGGTTCAGTAGAGCCTGGGAAACAGCACCAGCAGGAGCACTGGCACTTTGTTGGTGGAAAAGAGGTACCAGTTCTCTCTCGCATGGAACCATCTTTCTGTCAGTCTCCTGTCCTGTCAAAGTGGGCGGTTCTTAGACACACTGACCCTTATTCAGTTACGTGGTGTGAAAACAACTTTAAAGACATGCAACTAACTCTGTGTCTGATTCGCCAAACCTGTATACGGGGAGTAAACGAGATTTGAGCATGAAATCAAGCGTCAGACCCTCATTTTCATGAAGGACCTGCAGATATGTTTTGTTCTGGAGTTTTCTAGTATTATCATCTGTGTTTATTTTTGGTAGCTTGCTAGCGCTAATAGCTTTAGTTAGCTAACTAATAACAAGCACTTTGTTCAGATTGTTAAACCATTACTCCTTCCAGGCATGAGTTTGATTGTACAGATATGACAGAAGATCGTGTGTGCAGCGTTTAATGAGCAGGTTGATTAAAACGAACTGTCCTCAGTTCTGCTAAAGTGAACGAAAAAAGGGAACCAGCTATAAACGACCTCAGGGCCATTAGTGGAAGAGAACTTTTAAAGGGCACGCAGTTCTTTTTGAGAGCTGTGCCCACCAGGGGAACACTGCCTAATGGGTAGGGTGGGTTAGGTTGGTCATGTACTAGATCTGATTGGCTGAGAAGTGTTCAGAATAAGCAGCACTGTTGTCACATGGTAAGTTTGCTTATACTTAGAGAACTGAAGTGGTACCAAGTGTCAAATTGGCATTAGTTTCCTGTTGCAGTCCAGTGTGCTAGCCAGTAGGGCTCTGCCGTCTGATGACATCTATCATTATCATGATTAATAATGTCACGGTATGTTTTTCTGAGCATATGATGTCATCACCGTTTCAAGAACACTTCATTAAAGTGAGCGTCAGTCCGGTATAGTGGGTTTAGTGCTGTGCGGTATGTAAAATGATTATTACAAGTGACTAAGTGATTCTGTACTCATATTGTCCCGTTTCTTGTTTTTACCCCTACGCCTTGTTTTTGAGTGTAACCCTCCCCCCTTGAGTTAAAAGGGGTAGTGGTTGAAATCTTCCTCCTATGAAATGGGACAACCCAAGAACCGGATACGCCATCAGTTGTCAGCGGAGCACAAGCAAAAAACTACATGACTTCATAAACAGGCTGCTAGCGGTGCTCTGTAGGTGACCCTGCCAGTCTGCAGTGATAGCAGAGGAGGGTAAAGTTCAGCTCCTCACAACTTAAATACATTTAGGGCATCATATGCCTTCAAAGAGGCGGGAAGACCATTATTTATCATCGCCACAAAGAATTCTTCAGTGATATGAAGCTGAACTTAACTTTTAAATTGCCGGCTTAATGATCGAATTTCCCCGTTATACCTTAAATGGTGCAGCAACCTCAGGTACCAGAATGTAACTGCTGCACCATTTAAGGTGGAACGGGAAATTCCACTAGGTAGCGACCAAACCGTAATTACATTACAGTACAGTGGCTTTTTAACAGAGAAAATGCTCACATTTATGGGTCTCTTTGGTCGCTTGTCCAGCCATCTTGCTGATGATTCGCAGGGCATTTTGGGAATTTTCTCATTACACTCTGTTTGAAGTGTGCCTCTGAAAAATCTCAGTTTGACGTGAGTAGCCCTAACACTTCGCCCTGCCCCTCCATCTCAACAACAATCGGGACAACCCTACTTCTAGAAGTGAACACGCAAAACGGAGGGGTAGGGCTATGTGTTAGGGGCAAGGGGTGAAATGGGATTGGGCCATAGTGTTGTAGTTCTTTTGGTTGTTTTGCTGTGCTCCAACTTACTAAACCTAGAATAGCTGCATATCGTAACACTGTTGATCACAAAACTTTGAGAGGGTTGGTTATTAGTTTAACTGTACAGTGCTAGATTACAGAGAGCTTCTGTTAGGACATGTACACAACACCACT
>JAVGWN010000992.1:0-13085 GCA_034552555.1 Semaprochilodus insignis
AGAACATCTGGGCCTCTACAATCAAGCATCAAGTGAGAGGGTGAGTGATTCCCACCACTAGTAATAACAGACTGCTCTGGTGTGGAGATGATCTCACCTCTTTCCAGAAAGGTCTGCCGATGTTGGCGTACTCCTCGCTGACGTCACACGCCACCACTTTGCCATCCTCAGGCAGCGCCAGGGCGATGCTCAGAGCATTATAGCCAGTATACACACCTGTACACACAAACACACACACACACACACACACAGTTACTGACACTAAACCACTGAAACAGTCCAAAACACACTGTATGACTCACTGTTCCCTATAAACATGGACTAAAGTACGGCAGTCCAGGCTGATTTTAGCTCCAGCAGGGTTCAAATGTCTGACAGCACTAACAAAAATGCTCCTATTTGGTGTCGTTTCCTCAATTAAAGGGCCCATATGGAGGAAAACTGAACTTTCATTCCTTTTTACTTTTAAATACACATGGTACATAAATACGGTTCAAGTTTTCAAACGTACAGTTCACTTAATCCATACATACAAACCCGGCTGGAAAAAGAGCCTGTTTTGATTTGACTGATTTTGTGATGTCACAACCCATTTGCATACATCCACCTGCTCAGCCTATAGCAGCCTCACCTTAAAGGCGCAGTAGAAAACCAGCCCTTCTGGTAACGTATAAAGCTGTAATGCAAAAACTGATACTGCAAAACCATGCAAATGTAATAGGGCATTTGTTCACTGGGTGGGTGTCGTTTTTCATTCTGGGATTCGGAATATTCACTTTTCCCCCTATTTTCCTCAATAAACACGACCTGCAAAATACACTTCACCGCACTCACTCACAACGTCCCGCTTCAGGTTGGTCAGGTTGGCGGCGGTGAGAGAAAGACACAATACCCATCACAGACCCTGTTAACCTCTTCACAGTCGCTTCCTGGTTTATTCAGCTCCACTGTGGGTTAAACAGGGTTCAGTTCTTTCACTCCAATCCGCTTATTAACACGTCCAGGTCCAGAGCTCTACTGACCGGCTGTTCACCATGCTGCAGTTCTGTGTTCACTGTAGTTTAGATCGAGTCCAGATAACAACTCAGTTATCATTCTAGATCTTTCTCTGGGCTGAGAAGAGGAACCGGCTGCAGCTGATAAACTGAGTTACAGTCTTACACCAATGAAGAACATGTGGGCTCTAATGTTAGCTAGCTATAGCTAGCACACCTAGCTAACGTTAGCTCCCACTGGTAAACACCAAACTGGCCCTTTGTGGAGACGCTTGACTAGACTGTGGGGTTTATCGGGTGTTTCTTGCTATGAACCCACATCATCATGTTCCGGTTGTTAGCTGTTTTATGTGCTGTCCAGCTAAAGCTAATATAGCTAACCTTAGCTCCGCCTTAGCTAGATAGCTAGCTATCTTCATCAGCTCTTTACAGACTGACCAGTCTGACAACTGAAACACGGAGACGTGACTTCATAGCAGGAAACACCCTAAAAACTCCACAGACTATATCGAGTATCTGCAAAGGGCCAGTTTGGCTTTGTCAGTAGGTGCTAACGTTAGCTAGGTTGGCTAGCTGGCTAACATTAGTGTTCACTGGCACCAAACTTTGTTGTTCTTCATTGGTATATTTGTACCTCACTTTATGAACAACAGGCATCTCCTGTTCTCTTTCTCACCTCAAGGAAAGAGGTAGAACGATAACTGTAGTTTTTTGGACTCGCTACGTCACAGCTTAATATGTAATATATTAATTATATAAAAAGCAACAAAGCTTTGAATATTTGTTCCTCATTGGTGCCAAATATCCAGGCCCCAAAAATTGGTATTCGGGCCAGCCCTAGTAATAAGTGGACCTATGAGGAAAATATAAATATTACAAAAAAAATGTAGGATATGGGCCCTTTAATGACCATATGGTTTTGTTGCAAATCATATTTAGCACATGTACAAAAACTGAACGTGAATGTCAGAAATTTGGAAAGTCAACACAAGCTTTGCTGTAAGAGACAAAAACCAGAAATGAGGGCTGCACCGAAATGGAAATTGTTGGCCAAAACTGAAACTGAACAAAATGAAACATTTAGCCACAGGACCGAATACCAAATGCTGTTTCTCACTGTGTTGCTTTAATCTTGCCACTTTTTCACCATTGGATAAATGAAATAGGCTAAATCCCAGATAGCAAGCAGATGTGGGCCACATCTGGCAAAGATATGGCACTGCCGGCCCACTGTCGGCCCACTGTCGGCACTGGCGATCTGTTGTGAGCCCACATACTCACATCATGCATTTGGTCCACCTGTTCCAAAACTGAGTTGGCTATATTGGCTGAGATGTGGCCCTAATCTGGTGTGTATAAGACACACATCTTGCTACCAGGAGCAGCCCACCCAAGTGCCATCAACCTGTCTACACCAAAAGCATCATTGTTTGGTATAAATGGGACTTTTCAATTACTTTTTGTGTTTTACTTTTACTTTTAGTGGGTTTTTTTTGCCATTTCCAGTTGAATAATTTAGGTTGCCAATTCGGTGCATCCCTAACAATAATCTGACCTCTTTGTACAAATAGGCCGTAACCTGGTAACCTGGTCAGTGCCATGTTCACAAAATGTGCTTAACTTTGAATACAGGTCTAGAAACCTACAGAATCCCCAACAGTCTGTTTTACACTCCTCCTAATGTTTCTATGCTTTGGATTTCTCCATATTTCTCCACTTTCTGCTGTTTATCTTGGTTGAAACGATCTCAATCTGGTCTCAGATTTTTTGGTGGAAGCTCAGACACTTGGCTGATGAACTGTTTGGAGTAGGAGAGGAGAAACTGTGCCAATCTGACTTTCACCAAGCTGTCCCTGTGATGTCCTACCGATCTCAATGGCCTTCTTGGCTTTTATTAGCCTCGCCAGGTTCGCCATGAGCTGGGACTGCTCACACGCCACCATGATGAAGTTCCACTTGTGCTCCATCGTCCTCTATAGACCACAGACACACACAGACACACACACACACACGCGCACACACACACACACACACACACACACAGGAGATTAAACAATGTGTTCACTGAACACAGATTATTTGTTAAATCACAACAATACAGTCATCAACTGCTATGTGAGCTGGAACGGAGTAAATAGAACCCCACGGTTCTACGTACTAGAAAATCATATATCACTAACACTTAATCACACTAATTGATATTAAGACTTATTAACCAATAACTACTAATCAGGAACTACTATTAATTCATCAGTATCTACAAGCGTTATTCAGTAATTATGAATTAATAATTAGTATCTGCTATTAATGATTCACTATGAATTACTCACTGGGAATGATTCAGTATCTACTATGAATTATTTAGTACCTACTATGAATTATTCCGTATCTGCTGTTAATTATTTAGTATCAGCTATTATTTAGTCACTAGGAATTGTTCAGTATCCAGTATGAATTATTCAGTAACCACTATGACTTATTCAGCATCTACTATGAATTATTTAGTACCTACTATGAATTATTCAGCATCTAATATGAATTATTCAGCNTTCAGCATCTAATATGAATTATTCAGTAACCACTATGAATTATTCAGTAACCACTATGAATTATTCAGTATCCACTATGAATTATCAAGTAACTACTTTGAATTATTCAATATCTGCTATAAATGATTCTGTATCTGCTGTTAATTATTTAATATCAGCTATTAATTACTCACTAGGAATTGTTTAGTATCCAGTATGAATTATTCAGTATCTACTATGAATTATTCAGTATCTACTATGAATTATTCAGTATGCTCTGTAGTTACTGTAGTGGGACTGAAATGTGGACTTAGTGCCCCTTTAAAGAGGTCAGACATTCCCGGTAACAGCTGATAATGAAGATGAAAAGGTTTATTACGAGGCGGAGCTTCTTTAGAGCTGGGTGCTCCCTCAACGAGTGGCTCAGGAGGTACTGCATCACAGGGTCACTCTGTCCTCCAACATGGCTCTTAAAGGTGTTCATCCTGTAGCGCCTCCTTCCGCTTTTACCTGTGAAGAAAGAAAGAAAGGATGAATGAATGAATGAATGAATGAATGGGAAAAAGCATGTCTAATTAAATGAAAACTGCCTTTAAAATAGAACCTACACTCCGTGCCAAAAGTTTAGGGACACTAAACACTAAAGTTCTTTTTAAACTGTTTTTCAGGTAAATGATAAAACAGCCGTGAGAGGAGGTGAAGTGTGCGGCCTTTGGGTTTACTCCGGCGTAGAGCTTTCATCAGGTGATCATGAGAGTATCAGACAGAAGGCTCACTGAATCACATGACAGCGGGAGTTCCTCATCCACTGGACACAGCAAAGACAATATGCCGGCAAGTGACTCTTAAATG
The DNA here is from genome assembly GCA_034552555.1 of Semaprochilodus insignis. Taxonomy (NCBI): domain Eukaryota; kingdom Metazoa; phylum Chordata; class Actinopteri; order Characiformes; family Prochilodontidae; genus Semaprochilodus; species Semaprochilodus insignis. The sequence goes on from JAVGWN010000992.1 coordinate 4,376, forward strand.
TAGGAAATCTAAAAATATACCGCATGTTTCAGCATATATTCACTTATTTAAGGTGGACTTACCAAGAGAAATGATTTTAAATCAGTGGCAGATGTATATTTTTAAATCCCTTACAGAAAATAACACATTAATTTCACATATGAATGAGCACATGGGGTTTTTGCCCACTTCCCATGTAGAACACATGAGACCTTACTGTAAAGGAATGTACTTAAACTCAATTGAACTACTTTATACTTTTAAAAGTATCATATAGCCTAATTAAAGGCTACCAGGCAAAAGTTTAGGTACACCCCCGTGGATGTAGTTGGTGATCTTAAAGACTCTACAGTCGTACACTGAACAGCTCCAACTGATGAGAGTCTGAACCAGTACATACCCTGATACCCCACATGTCCTCTTGATGTACCACAGTATGATATTCCTCCATATCTCCACCTCTAATATATATTTAGTGGTGTAAAAACTTTGATCTCTTTTTCTGCACAGTGTAAAAGCTCTAGTTCTCCTTTCAGTTTTGTGAATATTCATGAGGGACCGACCAATAGAATTGCTCCAAACCTGCTTAGTAATAAACCTTGTTCTATCAGCTCCACTGCAGGTTAAGAAAGCTGGTTCATCCTCCTGTAAAGGTCCATTCTGGAGGGTTTTAAGGTGGACTGTATAATTCCATGAGGGCTAGTTTATAGTTTGGTGTCTTCACTTTTATTCTACAGTAAAGCTTTAAGATTTTAAATTTAGTTGAGGCCAGTCATTCTCTGGGTAGAGAGTTTTTGAGCCATTTCTTGCCATTTCAGCTGCACACAGAGGAATTTGTCTTCCGCATTTAACCCATCCGTGAAGTGAAACACCCACCCACTCACACACACTAGAGGGCAGTGAGCACACTTGCCCAGATTGGTGGGCAGCCCCATCCACGGCGCCCGGGAAGCGATTGGGGGTTTAAGTGTCTTGCTCAAGGGCACTTAAGTCATTACTGTTGGTTCAGGGATTCAACCCGTCGACCTGGTTCCCTAACCTCCAGCCCACGAATGCCCCAAGGAGAACCTCCTATGAGCAGGTAGTGCATTATGAGAAACCAGTCAAACTAATCCCTGGTGCAGCCTGAACACTGCACACTGAGCACGCACGACTCTAACACAGGTATATATAGTATTCTAATTCAGACCAATAGCTAGCTAAGTCTACCTTCATTGACTCGTTCAGGACACAGTGGGAGATACAGCGAGAACCAGTCCACTGAGAACACAGACTTAACCACTCACACTATTTAGCAGTAAACGGCACTGCTGTCATAATAAGAGTCCCATTTAGTTCAACTGTTAAACCTAAGTTTACTTGTTTTAACTGGACATGAAAATATTTATGAAACTCTGTTTATTCTAAAACTACTACTTATAATATTAATAAAAATCTTAAATAATAATAATAATAATAATAAAAATTAAATAATAATAATAATAATAATAATAATAATATTGTGGTGGAAATAAAGTGAGCAAATGACATTTATAATTAGTTACAGTGTAATATATTGCAAATTATTGCAATACTAAAAAAAGCCGATATTTCGCAACTATCATAGCACCAAAAAACACCAAAGGTTTGCTAATGCTAATGCTACTAAGTGTAACTTTTGCAAACAGTGGCAGTTAGACCTGCTGGAACGCCTCCTCCACTCTCAGTGCACGTCCCTCACCAAGGGTTCATCGAGTGTGGTTAGATAGACGGACAAGTTGGACAGGAACCAGTTTAACAGGCTCCTACGTAGCTTCCTCGTCGCCCACACGCTCCAGCTTATCCTATAGACGGAACTGGAGGCAAAACAATGTGCACCTTCCATCAAGGAGTAGTTTCAAATACTTCCCATGTGGTCGGTCAGCTGAGATGTGTTTGCTGTCTGAGGTTTGCCTCTTTAGTTTTAGTGCTGAAGCTACGAGGCTAATGTACCTAACGTAATGGAAGCTTGCTCTCTGCCAATTAACAAATTAGCATGGCGCTAACTGCAGGCCTAAAGCTGTGTTCATTCATCTCAATTAGACTATGTTCACGGTTAGCCAGTAGGCCTAGTGTGTATGGGCTGGGGTGATCAGGACTAGATCAGTAACAGTCTATAGTGTTGTAGTCATGTTCTGGTAGTCCAGTGGGCTAGTGGAGCCCAGTGTGTATGGGTTGGGGTGATCAGGGCTGGATCAGTACAGTCTATAACGTTATAGTCATGTTAACTAGTATATACTGTCACAGGTAAAGAGAGCTATGTCTGGTATTGGAGTGTTCTCGGAAGCTAATGCTAATATAGTTAGCAGGCCTCAGGTGCTAAGAGCCACGTTATGCAGGAGGACACAGGTGACTAGTTAGAAGACGAATTGGAAAGTGGTTTCGCCAGGATGGCCAAAGAGTGGACCGGCTTTAGCCTTGCTCAGACTGCCAACGGCCTAATCCGATTTTCAGCACATCCAAACTCTATGCAGATTTGAGTTTAGATAGTTTGGACAGCAATAAAACAGATCCAAGTCACGTGTGGAGGTGGTTTGCGATTCAGATTTCTGCAGATAGATCTCAGGCTAGATGGTCTGGCTGCTCAGATCAGATTTCGAAGTGTCTTTTGCATCAACACGACAAATAGGAACGATGTCAAATCTGGAATGACAGAAGTGCTGGGATTCAAAAAGAGCGCCAAAGACTCCTCCATTGCTGAGTCTGTTTGGTGAGATGGAAGAGCTCTGAACCGCGACTTGACCAGGTGATTGTTTGGAGGGTGAGATGATGCACCTCCATGTCTCCTGCATCTGAAATCCATGTCACCAGCGTAGCTGCGTAGTTACTGATGCCTACGTCTAACCACAGCAACCCATGCAAACACGAATGTGAAGTCTACACATAGAGAAGTCTGTCTCTCAGTATGGCGTCTGGCCGCCGTGTTTGCTAACCCAACATGCCAGACGTCTCGGCATGGAGCTGTAGAGGTTCCTAATGGGGTCCTGTGATAATCCATCACTGAGGGTTCAGTTCCCCCCGGTGGGTTCAAAAGGCCATCACTCCGCATTATTGCTCAAGTTCATAGAAAGCTGCTGACGTCAGTGTCTGAAACTCTGTAAGTGTTTTCCCTTTGAAGTGCTGTGTGAAATCATCCTCCCCCTCAGCCGGTGACTGTAATAGCCCAGATGCAATCGAGCAGCACTAGCTCAATAAGTGAAGGACTCGTAATGAATCAACAGGTGTTCCACATGCAGGACACGCTCCGGGTTTGAAGTTTAAACCGCCAGTCTGGGTTCATGAGGACGGCTGCGAGAGTGTAAGCTCATGTTTCAATCAGCTTTTAGGGCTGATTGAATTCAAACAGCGCCATGTGACCGGATAATACACCCATCGTCAAAAGAACAGCTGCACCCAGAAGGAGGTGTGGGATTGCAGGTCTGTTGGGAAGGAAGATAAAGGTTACCAGGATCAATAAATGATGATCAATTTAGACTGATATGATCAATATGTATTGAGCTACACATACAGAAGTCTGTCTCTCAGTATGGTGTCGGGCCGCCGTGTTTGCTAACCCAACATGCCAGACGTCTCGGCATGGAGCTGTAGAGGTTCCTAATGGTGTCCTGTGATAATCCATCCCATGCAGCTTGAATATCCTCACACAGTTCCTGCAGATGGTGCGGTAGGGGTGGAGGTGGAGGGACTTCTAAATCATCCCATGACAGTCGGGCACGACACCATTCATTCCTGTTGGATAATTCCCTCTGGGTGCACCTGTTCCTTTGATATTGAGTGCACTACCACCTTCAACACCCAGGTGACTAATCTATGTGTCCGGTGATCTTACCAATAAGACATAGAGGTTTAATTAAGCGCTGAGTTAACGAGAGATGTTTTAAAGGTCCATTAGAAATGAGCACTGAGCTCACCTGGCCAGCAGAACCCAAACTGAGTAGCGCGAGGACTAGAAGAGTCTCTCCATGTTCCCCGTATTCTGTGGAAGGGGTTTGTGGATCTAAGATCATCAACAGAAAACCATGCAGGAGCTTTAAAAACTACCAGCAGAACTTTAAAAGCTATCCTAAAGGATCCAGGCAGCCCGTGGAGCGGTTCTAAACCAGGCACGATGTGATCTGAAGTCCCAAAGTCACTACATCCTTATTATTGAACAACCACATGGAAGAAAGTGTAAACTGGAACCTTAAAAACAGGGTTCTTTAGGAGGTCTTTGGAAAAAGCAACAGTCGTACGTAGAACCATGGCTATGCAAAGAACCATTCAAAGCTCAGTGATGGAGAGTCTCCTGTATGTGGTTCTCTAAAGGTACCATAGAAGCTTGTATTGAGTATCTGATGTTCTATGTAGAAGGTGGTTCTACACTGTGCCTGGGTCCTAGAATGAAACGAGCTGTTTCCCCTTTTTGGGTGAGCTCATGAATATTTAGATGAGCTCTGCTGTGATTGGCTGCCCTGCCCACGATGATGATCACACAGAAGCACCATGTGGAAATAGACTAAATAAAATGAGCCTCTGTGTAAATAAGCTCCGCCCTCATACTGTTTATTTAGCTATGCTAGTTACTTGGCGCTAATGCTAATAGCTAACGTTCCCTGTACTAGCTACTGGCTTTCCATCTGGACATCAACACACAGTAGATTAAAGTTGATCCTCACTATGGAACTCTCAGTTTAAGATGATCTGCTCCAATCGGCAAACACGGATACAATCACACAGCATGGCTGCTACTTACAGGCTGCTGTCGGGGTTGTGATGCTAATAAAGGTGGAGCTGCTCCTCTCTTCAGTCTCTTCAGGGTCAGACGCTGAGTGGAGCTGCTCCATATTGTCCAGGGGTTTGGGAAACTGTCCGGAGTGAAATGTGCAGACTGCAGGATTGAAGTTGTTCCGGGATCCTGTTAAAGATGTGGGAGCTGAAGTTCCTGTTCTCCAGCTTGTTTCGGGAATTTTCTGTTCCACCTTAAATGGAGCCGCACCTAGTTTCTGGTGCAGCATTTAAGGTGGAACGGAACATTGGATTAAGAAGCTGGTGAATAGGAAGCGACTTCAGCCTGGTTTAAAGATGAACATCAACCATGTACCGCTGACAGTTGGGTTCCTTGGGAAGGGAATGAAGTGTGCCGACATCCCCTTCCCAGCCTGGAACGCTGGATTTCTCCTTGTAGTCCACCATGTTGGTTCTGTAGCTCCGTTGTGGTTGTATGTAAATGTTGGGGGTGTAAATGATAATGAGTCTGTAACAGTATAGGATTTTGGAATCGGCCCGATTTCCCATCTACTTTTGGGAATGCAGGATTTGTATTTGAAGGTGGAACGACAGTGTTTGAGGGTCACGGTCTGTCAGGTCTGTGTACTGAACTCTCCTTATTACACCATCACAGTGTACACACAGCTTTACAGTCTACCTTTACAGAAACTTGGCTCCATGAAAATCCACAGCCACATCCAGGAATGTCACAGGGCAGGCTTTGCTGGGGGTTGTAAGTTTGAGGCCCTGCTGTGGACGCTGCAGGACTGAGATCTGCTGTTACTGAGAGAGCTTTTACACCGAGTAATCAACCATCTCACTCTCACACACGACTGTAATGCGCTCAATTACACACGCTAACGCCTCCGCGGGGTTCCTCCGCTCGAGTGTGTCTGCCGGCTGAGCGGTTCGTGAAAAGAGATTAGTGTCAGACGCGCGACTAGTCTCGCCTCCATCTCTCAGAGTGAATGGTGTAACCGCGCCTCGCCACCCAGATTAGGGATTACCTGCCGGGAAGCTTCCATCAGGATTAGCAGCAGAGAGAGAGGCATGCTCAGGTGTGGAGGAGTCAGACGCTCCTGATCACAGACTGAGAAGCCAAACGAAGCAGAGACAACCCCTCCGTGTCATTAGCTTCAACACCCCTGCCTGCAGTGTCGCTGATCTGACGCGCTTCTGCCAAAACAATGCCACAGCCGCTGCAGGGCTGAGTCTGAGTTTACCAACAGAGCGCTTCAAACTTCCGCGCCACGTTACACGCCTGAAAGGCTGCGGCCTTGTAGCGATGTTAGTGTTGGGTACAGCATCACTACCTGCAGACCAGTGATGTGAGGCGCCAAGCTGACTGATGACAGAGGTTAACCTTTCTATTGAAATGTGTGTACAATCAAATAGAGGAACTTACTGAGTCAGAGCTGCTCACAGTGGTGGTGAAGGTAACCAGACGTCCCCCTCTAAAAGCTCCCTCACGGAAAGTTCCTACATGAGGTGGTTCTGAATACGCTGCCTGATGTCTGAGACGCTGTTTATGATAGTTCTGGTCTTAAACTCCATTCATGGTGGAGGGATACATGCTGCAGGGCGCTGTGAGGTAAAATAGTCCCCCAGAGAAACATATTCAGTACTCGTTCACGTAAGTAAACCGTTGATGGGTTAGTGCTCTCCTGATTAGTTGCATATGATACACTGAAAAAATGAGATCTTGGCAAGTAGAATTATGTTGTATGTAGTTGATATATCATATATTTCTCATTTCTCAATTTATTGTAATCTTATTTTAAGAATGTTACACCTCTTTTTAGACCTTTTTACTAGTTCTAAGTGATTTTAGTAAGTCTAAATTTCTCACTATACTGGCAGATAATTTGACTAATTTTAAGAAACATGCTTCATTCAGTGAGAATGTTATCTTACTAAGATTACTTAAAACAAGTCGTAAATGTCTGGAAATTGAAAAAGATTAATATGAAATTATCTTAAAATCTATGAACTAGACATAAGATAATTTTGCTTGCCAAGATATACTGCAAAACTGATATCTTAAAAAGAAAGAAATAGAGGATCTATCAACTAGATATCAGATCAGTTTACCTGCCAAAATATAATGTTTTGCAGTGTGAAGCTCCTACACTCCAAAAATGATGTCTTAGCAAGTAAAATGATTTTATGATGAGGCATTTCAGATTGTTTTAAGATTATTCAACAAGTATGTTGCCTATTTCTAAGTGATTTCTTAACTGGAGTCCGAGTGCTAGTCCGGGTGACTGTGCTGTGCTACACCAATAAGAGTCCTTGGGCAAGACTCCTAACACTACACTAATGGTGTCCTGTGATAATCCATCCCATGCAGCTCGAATATCCTCACACAGTTCCTGCAGATGGTGCGGTAGCGGTGGAGGTGGAGTGACACCAGGCCTTCTGGATGTGTGACGTGTGACAACAAACCGTTCATCTTGGTGCTGACCACGCTGCCTCCACACACGGATTCGTTGGTCGTCTCCACCAAGACAAAAGCGGGACTCGTCACTGAAGATGACCCGCTGCCATTCTGAGTCACTCCATGACAGTCTGGCACGACACCATTGCAGTCTTTGGTGACGGTGACGTGGTGTTAAGGACAGTCGTGGTAACGGTCTGTGTACATGTAGTCCTGCGTGGTGCAGCCGTCTGACAATGGTGCTGCACTAACAGGATGACTCATGGAGGACATCACTGCTCGCTGGATGTCTGTAATCGTGGCTGTTGGGTCACTTTGCACATTTTGGACAGTAGGTTCTCTCTCTGTGGTTCGTGTAGGTCTCCCAGATCCTTCATGTCGCTGGTGCGTGATTTCTTCTTTCCACTGCCGTCAACAGCGTTCTATGGAACTATCCATAAGACCAGAATGGTGCACGGTACGTTGATAAGACCTTCCCGCTTCCCAGAGCCTTACGATACGATCCCTCTCTAACTCCTTTAGCTACTTGAACTGCTTTCAAACTCTTCTCTGGGGCACATCACTTGGAAAGGATGCTACCAACACAGCAGCACGAGTCAGAATGGAAACCCCGCACAACAGGACGACCTCATACAGTCAGTCAGGTACAGTGATAAGGACACACACACGGCCGAGTGTGAAACTGGAATCATTCGAATGTCTCCTGATGTGAAATCCACCCACCAAGTGGGATATTTATATGTATGTAGATGTGTCTTTTAATTGACTTTCAATAAAATTTAAATAATGAGAAGCAACAAAAACGTCATGGAGCTGTAAGGTGTGGCAGCTGTATCAGTTCGAATGGGAAGAAACTCCAGTCTGCTGTGTGGGGTTAATTTTCCGCACTTTTCCCCGGCAGCTCGGTACCTGTGCTGACTGACGGAGAAAACGGGGTGCCTAAACCCCGTCATTAAAGAGCATTTTAGCTTTTACCTATCAGCCCCTCACTCCCAGCATGCATTTTCCTCCTGATGGAGCAATTTATCCGTCACTTTCACCTTTCAGTGGAGGGGGAAAGTAAAAAAAGAGAGAATTTTTAGGGGTAAGTGCTCAGGAACTGTCAGAAAGAGACGTTTGTGTTCCTGCCCTGATGAGGGAGAACAAAGGAGACATGTGGAGACACCTGGAGGAAGGAAAGTGCCATGTGACCTATCAGTGCTGTCAGGTGATATTCAGATTGGACAGGTTTATTACAAAGAGCTTTCACACACACACACACACACACACACACACCCGCCGACACCTCTGTGTGCGTGAAGGTGCTCAGAGCTGCTTCTGAAATGATCTCACTGAAGCTGCACTCTAGACTTCCACAGTTCATGGGCGTGACCGAAGCTGGTCCGGAAAGTTGACGATGGCTATAATCCTCTGTTCTGGAGCATTCAGCAAACCAGCTAACTCAATACACACTAACATTTACACTAACCCCTAACCCCTACATTTACACTAAACCCCTAACCCCTACATTTACACTAAACCCCTAACCCC
>JAVGWN010000993.1:0-13084 GCA_034552555.1 Semaprochilodus insignis
TCCACTCACTGTCCACTCTATTAGACACTCCTACCTTGCTGGTCCACCTTGTAGATGGACAGTCAGAGACGATAGCTCATCTGCTGCTGCACAGTGCAGTGTTGGTCATCCTCTAGTCCTTCATCAGTGGACACAGGACGGAACCCACCGGATGCTGCCCACCGGATGCTGCCCACAGGACGCTCACATTACACCCACAAACACACACACAAACACAAACACACACACAAACACAAACACACACACACATTACACCCACAAACACACCCACAAACACAAACACACACACAAACACAAACACACACACATTACACCCACAAACACACACACACACACACATTACACCCACACAAACACACACACATTACACCCACAAACACACACACACACATTAAACCCACACAAACACACACACATTACACCCACAAACACACACACACACACACACACACACATTACACCCACACAAACACACACACATTACACCCACAAACACGCACGCACAGACACACACACACATTGCACCCACAAACACACACAGAGACACACACCCACAAACACACACACAGACACACACATTACACCCACAAACACACACACAGACACACACACAATACACCCACAAACACACACACATACACTCACATTTGTGCTGAGAATGATCCACCACCCACGTAGTACCTGCTCTGTGGTGGTCCTGTGGGGGTCCTGACCGTTGAAGAACAGGGTAATACAGTACACAGAGAAACAGATGGACTACAGTCTGGAACTGTACAACTACAGAGTGTCCTACATGGTCAGTGGAGCTGGTGGGTGCTTACAGAGAGCTGTGTTTGTGTGTTGTGTAGGGTGTACCCCCCTGTTGACAGGTTGCTGTTCCTGCAGAAGCGAACTCGGGGCAGAGAGTGGAGAAACAGGGCTGTTCTGCTGAGTTCTCAGGCGGGCTCCGTTTGCTGGTGGAGTGTCTGTGGGCCTCCACACAACCACGGTACACACACTCAGGCACACTCAGACGCTGTAATGAGGGAGAGTAAGTGACAGACAGTTCAACACCACAATTATGAGGAAGATAAATACCATTCCACGCCTCAAACTCACAGCCACAGAGACAAAGACCGTCCTACTGCTGCTGCCACAGGCTCTGAAACAGCAGTCAGTGTCACAGAGGGGTCTGCACACACTCTCATTATACAGCTCATTGTAATCCTCTAATGAACCCCCTGCGCCTGCCGCAAGCCTGACTCACTCAGTGGGTGTCCACGCGTTACAGCATCAAGCCTGATGATATTCATTCATTTCACACAATGATTATGGTCTCTGAAAGGGGAAGTCCAACGCTTTTCCAGAAAGTTCTACGTAGTTTAATGGTTGAAATGTAAACAGAGTCATTCAGAGGGGTCTGGTGTGAAGCCATCCATTCTGGAGAAACTCGCTGAGTCAGTAATCTACACTGTGGTGCTGATAGGAACCAGACAACAACACATACTGTACCACATACTCCAGCCAGCAAACAAACACATTTAACGTCCCATACCGTTCGCCCAGAGCACCTTCTGCAAAACAGAGCAAGTGGCAGCCACCACATAGCCCCCACCTCAAAGGTCTGCTGTCCCAGCCACCTATAGCCATGTACCTGGGACCTACAGAGTCCCAGCCAGCACAACTACTGCAGGGTGCTCCTTCCCTTCAAGCCCAGAAGACGGTGACAGCAGCAACAGCAAATCTCTTAGCCGCCCTCTGACCTTTCCAATGATGCTGGCGAGGCTGCTGCTCATGCATGCTGCAGCCCAGACTCGCTGCGCCACTTCCAACACTGAATGTAGCATCTTTGGTGAATGTTTTTAAAGCCAGGAACACTTTTGAAAAGGATAGCTCTCTGAATGAACTGAGGATAGCTGACCTAGAGGTGTAGCAGGATTGACCTCTGTCTGCAGGGCCCCCTGGTGGCCATTCACTCACTCAACCACGTTCTAATGAACGTATTGAATAAAAATATTTGTTCTCTGTAACTTAAGGGAAATAGGACTATCGGCTGTCTCTCTGTGTGTTGAGCAGCCAGGGAGCAGCGAGGGAAACACCGATAAAACAGGTTTCTTCATGTCCTGGTGATAGCGTAGCCCTATCGCCAGTCCTCTTGCTCTCTGGGTGGGTGGAATGGTCTGCCCACTCTCGCCCATATCACTCAATGCAATGCACGCAATGCTAGCCAGCTGTCTGTTACCTGATGTAACCGAATTGGCAGTTAGTGTTCTCCTGCAAGCATGTTGAAACCCAATCACACTGGGTTGGTGGCAGGTGGTGGGAGCCTTCACCCTCCCAGCTTGCTAGTATTATGTGACAGAGGGGGACCAAGCTTGCCGGTGGAACTGGACATTTGGGTAAAATTAATGAATAAATACATAAATACAATTAAAACACGTGGACAAACGGTTGTGTATGTGGAAGGTTTGACTGAACTGGCGAATCACTATGTCCACCTAGCCAATCTTACCTTGGAGGAAAGAGCGAGAGGAACCTATTGGCATACAGTGACATGATTTCGGTCTTCTCTCTCAATACAGCAGAGTTCTATGCACCACACAGAAGCGATGAGCGTGTGAAGGCCTTATGTACGAACCATGACAACAGTTTACTCATTACTGGGGACACTACAGGGTCCGTCCAGGTCCGGGACATCTCTCAGTACGGCCTGTCTGACGGAGACGAGGTCAGCCACAGTAACATGTAATACAGTTGCATGTTTTGGGTTTATCACCAACACTTGTCTTAGTTTAAGTGTGTCTGGTTTCTCCCCCACAGCCTGTCAATCAACAGCCCCCACTGATAAACACCTGGAGAGCCCATATGGGGGCGATAGTGAGCATGGAGGTTCTGGAGCATGACAGTCAACTGTTTCTGGTCAGCGTCTCTGTGGACCACGCAGCCCGTCTCTGGACCTCTGATGGAAGCTGTGTGGGCTCTTTTGGACAGGAGTGTTACTGGGATCTGAATAATCCACAAACATATCAAGTCAACAGGTACAATGAGAAGACATGATGCCTGTAAACGTTTTACAGTACAATATCTTTATCTGTTGTCATATCGTGGTATGTAGGCATGACAACGGCATTAAAGGCATGCAAACGGTTTGTTCCACTGCTGTAGGTGTCCAGTGAATATCCAGTTTATAGAGGGACCATTAAAACACCCCACCGACTTGAAAGACACATTTCTGCAGATATAAAAACTATTATAATTATTATGATTTATTGTGCGTTCTGGAATTTTCCCAATCCACCTTAAATGGTGCAGCGGTTACATTCTGGCACACCAGCTTCATGTTAGGATTTTCCAGTTCCACCTTACATTTGGCAGCAGTTAAAGTTTGGCACATCAGCTTTGTGTTAGAATTGTCTGGTTCCACCTTAAATGGTGCAGCAGTTACATTCTGGCACATCAGCTTCTTGTTATAATCTTCCGGCTCCACCTTAAATGGTGCAGCAGTTACATTCTGGCACCTCGGCTTCATGTAAGATTTTTCGTGCTCCACCTTATATGGTGCAGCAGTTACATTCTGGCATATCAGCTTTGTGTTAGAATTTTCTTGTTCCACCTTAAATGGTGCAGCAGTTACATTTTGGCACCTCAGATTTTTAAGTTAGAATCTTTATGCTCCACCTTAAATTTGCACCAGTTACATTCTGGCACATCAGCCTCTTGTTAGAATTTTCAGGTTCCACCTTAAATGGCACAGCAGTTACGGTCTGACACCTCAGCTTTGTGTTAGAATTTTCCTGCTCCACCTTAAATGGTGCAGCAGCTGCATTCCAGCCCTGGAGCTGCTTGTTTTAATTTTCCTGTTCCACCTTAAATGGTGGTTAAACCCTGGCAGAATGTAACTGCGGTGCCTTTTTAAGGCGGAACAGGAAAATGTAACGCTCTCTAAGGTCTCTCCTCACTGATGTTAGCACGGCTCTTCAATCTCACCGGATCTAGGAACTTTCTTCCCGGTCTCTGGCTATTTCTCTACTTCCTGACAATACGTGGAGTTCGGCATGTGGCCCCTCCCCTTCCCCCTGGAATGCCCCCTGTTGCTGATCGGAAGTAAGAGGGCTGCGACACTCTGGTCGAGCCACTTTGTTTATTTCCCATTTCCGGATCAGTGCCGACAGCGAATTTTTGTCCAGCACACAAACAGAACGCACACAAAAAAGAAATGTATTCCAGAATATTCCCAAAAAATTCCAATTCCAAAAATAAATGCCAATTGTGCGTTGAAATGTAACGACCTTGCAGATCTTAGGGTAACTTAGAGCGTGACCATGGCTGACCAGTCAGGGTGGTACTGTACTCCCGTTCACTGTGCTGCATGATGAGAACAGCAGTGTCAGGTCAGCTTTAGCCTGCAGTCAGTGGGTCTGAGCTGGATGTGGCTCCGGCAGTGAAAGGGGTTTGCGGGATATGTGATCGTTCTCCGCAGTTGGCAGCTCTGGTTTGGCAGAGCACGCTGGGAGGCTATAACAAATGAATTCGGGGGGAATGAATGTTGTCGAAGGTCGGACATAACCGCTGTTAAACTGAGCCAGACGGGAGAGACGCTTGGTCAGTATAGCGGAAGAAGAATCGCCCACAGTGGTCATTAGCTTGCCTCCTGCCATACTGTTTTCTCTGGATCCTTTCCAGAGGTCTTTAAAAGTTACAGAGTGACTGCAAAGAGGAATTGACCATCTGTCGAGGCAGAGGTTCTATAATTGTCTCCTCGGTCCGCTCGGAAGGAATAATTCACCAACAACTGCTAGGAGCACACCGCTGCTAGGAAAGGAACAGCATGGCACTGGCTGCAGTGGTAACCAGCGGGGTCCAAGCACTTTCAGCCAAGCAGACGCTAATTAGCCGTATCACTACTGGTCCGTCGTCACTAGCTGTTGGAGGTTGTTTCATCCTGACCTATGTGCTGAAAGGTATTCAGACTGCCCTTTTAATGAGTGAACAAAAGTGCTGACCAGCAGAACGGGACACTCCGGAACAGGCACTTGTGACCCCCCGGGTCACCCTTCACAGTGCCAAGTGTGGGCTACAGGGGTCTCCCAGTACTGGAACTGCATTCTCTGGAGTGATGGAGCTCCATCCAGCATCTCCGGGATGAGTGATCCAGAACTGACCGTCCAACATCAGTACCTGACCTCTCTAACACTCCATCAAATCCTCACAGCAATGTTTCAACATCAGTACCTGACCTCTCTAACACTCCATCAAATCCTCACAGCAATGTTTCAACATCAGTACCCGACCTTACTAATGCTCAGTCAAATCCTCACAGCAATGTTCAACATCAGTACCTGACCTCACTAATGCTCAATCAANTCAAATCCTCACAGCAATGTTCAACATCAGTACCTGACCTCACTAATGCTCAATCAAATCCTCACAGCAATGTTCAACATCAGTACCTGACCTAACTAATACTGAATCAAATCCTCACAGCAATGTTCAACAGGGACAGGCCCTTTAAACTTCGGAATATGCTGGGAATGTGCTTGTTCCGCTGTATGACCCACTTGTGTTCACCATGAGTTAAAATTCAACTTCACATTGAGGTTTCGACTTCCATGACATGTCATGACATGAGTCCTCGGAGTCTCCAGGACATTGTGTACGCTGAGGTTAATCATTCCTCATGTGACACTGTTCACAGAGAGCTTAGCAGTTCATCAGAAGAGGAAGAGGAGGACACGACTGAAACGGACCAATCAGAGAACATCAAAGACATCTCTGCTCCCGGTGACTGGGTTCAAAGTCCAGGGGCAGAGGTCGGAGCAGTGAGGAGCCCCAGTGAAGATCTCTGTCAACAAACAGGTTGGTTAGAACCTTAGTATGTTTCATCATCTCTGGCAGTGTCACCTCATACCCGCTGTCACCAAACCTCCCCCTGGAGATCTGCTCTCCTGCAGGATTTAGACTCATTGTCAAAGTAACCAGAAGGAGGTGTGGGATTGCAGGTGTGTCGGGAAGGAAGATAAAGGTTCCCAGGATCAATAACTGATGATAAATTTAGACTGATATGATCAATATTTATTGAGCTACACATACAGAAGTCTGTCTCTCAGTATGGCGTCGGGCCGCCGTGTTTGCTAACCCAACACGCCAGACGTCTCGGCACGGAGCTGTAGAGGTTCCTAATGGTGTCCTGTGATAATCCATCCCATGCAGCTTGAATATCCTCACACAGTTCCTGCAGATGGTGCGGTAGGGGTGGAGGTGGAGGGACACCAGGCCTTCTGGACGTGTGACGTGTGACAACAAACCGTTCATCTTGGTGCTGACCACGGTGCCTCCACACACGGATTCGTTGGTCGTCTCCAGTAAGACTAAAGCGGGACTCGTCACTGAAGATGACCCGCTGCCGTTCTGAGTCACTCCATGACAGTCTGGTACGACACCATTGCAGTCTTTGGTGACCGTAATGTGGTGTTAAGGACAGTCGTGGTAACGGTCTGTGTACATGTAGTCCTGCGTGGTGCAGCCGTCTGCCAATGGTGCTGCACTAACAGGATGACTCATGGAGGACATCACTGCTCGCTGGATGTCTGTAATCGTGGCTGTTGGGTCAGTCAGGTACAGAGATAAGACCCGTCCTTGCTTACGTCACATGCGTGCCGAGTGTGAAACTTTAATTATTAGCATGTCTCATGATGTCACACCTACACACCAAGTTTCAGTCCTGTGGGTTGATTCCTTCTGGGTGCAGATATGAGTCCCGCTTTTGTCTTGGTGGAGACGACCAACGAATCCGTGTGTGGAGGCACCGTGGTCAGCACCAGGATGAACGGTTTGTTGTCACACGTCACACGTCCAGAAGGCCTGGTGTCACTCCACCTCCACCCCTACCGCACCATCTGCAGGAACTGTGTGAGGACGTTCAAGCTGCATGGGATGGATTATCACAGGACACCATTAGGAACCTCTACAGCTCCATGCCGAGACGTCTGGTGTGTTGGGTTAGCAGACACGGCGGCCCGACGCCATACTGAGAGACAGACTTCTGTATGTGTAGCTCAATAAATATTGATCATATCAGTCTAAATTTATCATCAGTTATTGATCCTGGTCACCTTTATCTTCCTTCCCGACACACCTGCAGTCCCACACCTCCTTCTGGGGGCAGATATTCTTATGATGATGAGTGTACATTGACATGTACAGGTTCAGGTCTGAACTTCTTCCACACAATTCCCCTGCTTTTTTTTTTCATTGAGCTACGAGTCAGAAATCATAGACACAAATTACAGTATGCTTTTGTTATTGTTGATATCTGAGGGTTAAACCTCGTGTTTAAAGTTAATACTGGACTAACACTGGGAACTTGTATTATAGTGGAGTCTGCCCCAAGCTCTGAAGACTATCATCTGTCCACTCAAACACTGGTAGAGTGGAGCCAAGCCCAGTCTTTCAGCACCTCCGTCGCGTCCTCACCAGGTCATTGTGGCAAGGTCAGGCGCCTTTTCGAGAAGCATGTTCATGTAGAGTCATGGTAACATTGTGACTCACTTGTACGATGAAATCAACTCTTAATTGTGCCCCTTGCTGGTGTTTTCCACCCATCGTGTCTTCTCCCAGGTTGCACTGGGGGAGCAGGTGATCGTGGAGCTGCAGAGAAAGACGGCCATGAGACAGGACAGACGAAAGCAGTTCGGTAACATTGACAGCACCAAGCTCTACCGCATTGGCACCGAGTGCACCCCATTTCAGGCTCTAAAGATGCAGGTTAGCCTGTTTGGACATAACTGCACACATATCACACAGATACATTAGCGTTGTTATGATGTTTGTCCAGCGTTTTCCATCCACACTGAAACTCTGAAGTTGCACACCACATGAGCCAGGAGGTTTACAACACTCCCACTAAGCGGTTGTGGTGCACACCAGCAAAGACGGCTAAGCTAAGTGACAAGGCCCCGTTTGGATGCTTACCCAGCAAGCCCCTGCTAACTTTGACTCCCAGTCAAACAGTCCTACAGTACAAGAGGAGGAGAAGACAGTGAGGGGTGCACTGTTCGCTCACTAGGTTAGCCTCTGTGAGCTAAACAGCTACATGTGCTAACTTTAAAATGCAAACCAACAAGACTTGCATACATATGCATTGGTCCAGGACACTCTCAGGTTCCTTTATTCTTATGTGAGGTCCAGGACCCCCTTCAAAGTTTAGTTTGTTCTGTCTTATAGGGGGTCCCTTTATTCTTGTAAGAGGTCCAGGATCCCCTTCAGAGTTTAGTTTGGTCTCTCTTATAGGGTGTCCCTTTATTTTTACGTGAGGTCCAGGACCCCCTTCAAAGTTTAGTTTAGTCTGTCTTATAGGGGGTCTCTTTATAGTTATAAGAGGTCCTGGACACCCTCCAAAGTTTACTTTGGTCTCTCTTATAGTGTTGTGTCTCGCGCTCAGGTTTACTCTCTTGTAGAGGGTCCCTTTATTCTTACGTGAGGTATAGGACACCCCCCGCCCAAGTTCAGTTTTGCTTTTTTACAGGGGGTTCCTTTATTCTTAAGAAAGATCCAGGACACCCCCCTCAAGTTCAGTCTTTTCTCTTTTGCAAGGGGTCCCTTTATTCTTATGAGAGGTCCACAGGCCCCACCCCCAGTTTAGTTTTGTCTCTGTTATAGTGGGTCTCTATATTCTTATGTGAGGTCCAGGATCCCCCCCACCCCAAGTTTGGTTTTGTCCACCTTATAGGGGGTCCCTTTATTCTTATGAGAGGTCCAGGACTCCCCTCAAAGTTTAGTTTTGTCTCTCTTATAGGGGGTCCCAGTTTTTTCATGACAGGTCCAGGACACCCCAAACCCCCACACAGGTTTTGTTTTGTTGTGTCTCTCTTATTGGGGGTCCCTCTGGGGGTATTTGTTGTCTCTTTGTTGCTGTGCCTGGCTCCACGCAGTTTGGCTTAGCTGCTGCACCATGCATAGGTCATCTGAGAT
Organism: Semaprochilodus insignis; assembly: GCA_034552555.1. Taxonomy (NCBI): domain Eukaryota; kingdom Metazoa; phylum Chordata; class Actinopteri; order Characiformes; family Prochilodontidae; genus Semaprochilodus; species Semaprochilodus insignis. Next base: position 8,950 of record JAVGWN010000993.1, read on the forward strand.
GGGTCTAAAGCCCGAGGCCAGCGCTCAGGGCCAGAAAAGATGTGAGAAATGAAGTAGGCCCGGCAGAGAGAGCATGTGTGAAAGACTGTGGAGGCGTCGGCGCCTGCCAGCATCGGCTACCGAACTGTCTGATCGTGGCAGGCTTGGGAGAGGGAGACATTGTTATGGCAACCGCATTATACAAGATGGGCTTTGGTCTAGGTTGCCAGCAAAGGGATTAAATGCCTTTAAAAAATAAGGAGGAGATAAAAACAAGCAGTGTATGAAAATACCTCCAGAGTTTATTAGTAGTTATATGAGGTGCTAAAGTCCAGGCTTTCGGTGGCCTGTGATTCTCCAGAGAGCCTTCATTTACTTAACTTCCAGACAAAATGGTCATCACCTTTTTCATCCAGGAGGCATTTGTGAGGAGCTTAGATAAGAAGTTCAATACCCAATTAAAAGTAACAAATAAGATGGGGCTCCTAACAACCACCTGGAAGGCCTAGTTGATCACCAACACTGTCCTCATCAGATTAACAGAACTTAAGTCTTATTTATTGGTGAAAATGATCCAGTATTTCATATCTGTGAGGGTACAAGTGCTTTCAGGACCTGGTGTGACTCTCTTGTGCAGCAGTAACTGCAGCTAAACGTTTCCCGTAACTGTTGATTCATCCTGAACATCAGCTTGGAGGAATTTAAGCCTGTTCTGCTCCAACTCTGGGATGTTGGTGGGCTTGCTCAATACGGTCAGAACTTTGACTTGGTTATTCCATAACATTAACATTATTCTTCTTTAACTGTTCTTTGGTAGAACCACTTGTGTTCTGAGAGGGTTGTTGTCTTCCTGCATGACCCACGTTCTCCTGAGATCCACTTCACAAAGAGATCTCCTTACATTTCCCTTTAGAATTCATTGTTCCATCAATGATGCCAAGCCGTCCTGGCTCAGACCATGATGCTACCACCACCATGCTTCACAGGTGCGGTTAGGCTCTTATGCTGGAATGCAGTGTTCTCCTTTCTCCAGACAGAACGACAACCACCCTGCAGTGCACACCATTGCTGTTCGGTGTTCTTCTGATGGTGGACTCATGAGCATTAGCATTAGCCACTGGGGCCTTTAAGCTGTTTAGAAGTTCTCCTGGGTTCTTTTGTGACCTTGCAGACTATTACACACCTTGCTCTTGGAGCGATCTTTGTTGGTGGTCCACTCCTTGTGAGGGTAATGGTGGTCTTGAATCTGCTCCATTTGTTCACAGTCTGTCTGACTGTGGATGGTGGAGTCCAAACTCTTTAGAGATGGTTCCGTAAGCTGTTCCAGCCTGATATGCATCAGCAGCTCTTCTTCTGAGGTTCCTCTGTTGGTGCCATGATACACTTCCACAGTCATGTGTTGTGAAGATCAGACTTTGATGGATCCCTGTTCTTAAATACAGCAGGAGAACCGCTCACACCTGACCATCACCTCAACGTCATCTCACCTGAGTCTAATTTCAACTTCAAATTATCTGCTGCGTCATCACATTCAGGAATTTCCTCAAACCACTCCCTCACCTAACAATCAGTACACACTGCATTGTCTATGTGGAATATTCAGGCATTTTGTGGTTTTCCTGGTTTCACTGAGAAGAATAGATCCCTTCAAACAATATCATGCTAACAAAACATGCTAACGATTAGCGTGCACCTGAGCGGCTCTTCGTGACTGCTGGTGTGTTCAAACTCTCTGTAAATGAACTGATCTCCTCTAAGCACATTGCTCGTAATGAAAGTCTGATTAGCGCTATGCTAATTAGATCATGCCAAATGGTTTTCATGAGCTTCCAGGGGTCTTTAGCCGTGTCCGGATTGTCCCTTGTTTCTCCAGACTCTGGCTTCTCTTTCAGGAGCTGAGGCAGCCGATGGAGGTTCCTTCAAGGCCGTGGATGCTGAGTGAGTCTCAAAGTTACTCCCGAGCCACTGAACTGAGCTCCCCTCTACTATCAAGTGACAGCTCTGCCCACTCTGGAACCCTCAATCCAGAGAATCCAGAGAACCTCTGTACGCAAGAGACAAGAACCAGAACCATTACTGGATGGTGGTGATCTTTGGACCCAAAGTAGTGGAATCACTGCATGTGATCAGGAACACTTCCCAACACCATCGTCTGTGAACACAGTTCATCACTGCTCCACACACACAAGTTAAACTCCACCATGCAGAGAAGAACCGAGATATAATCAGATCCAGAAACACCGCCACCACCTTCTCTGGACCTCAGCCCATTAAAGATGGACTGGGGAGAAATGGAACAGCGGAATTCTGTTAGGAAATCATAGATCCTCCAGGAATCATCCAACTTGTTATCAGCACACAGTTCTAAAGCCAGTATCCGTGATGCTATGTGTGGTTAGGGGTATTAGTGCACATGGCCTGGGTGACCTGCACATCTGTGAAGCTCCTTTAATGCTCAACGGAATATATGGGTTCTGGAGCAACATATGCTGCATCCAGACCGTGTTTTTTTCTGGAAAGGAAAAGGTCTTGCTGATTTCAGTCACATTCTGCACGTATTACAGCAGCATGGCTCCATAGTGAAAGAGTCCGGGTGCTGAACTGACCTGTCTGCAGTCCAGACCGTATGGTCACCCACTGAAAACATCTGGGGCACCATGAAAGGAAAAAACAGGACAAAGGAGACTCCGAACTGTGGAGCGGCTGGAATCTGATATCAAGCAAGAACAGAGAATATTCCACTTTCAGACCTACAGCGACCGTCTTCCTCAGTTCCCAAACGCTTCCAGAGTGCGGTTAGAAGAATCATTGTCTTTGGTTCACGTCTTGCACAGTGTCCCAGCGTCCTTGGAAACAGGGTTCTAGAACAGTGCTAATGGGGAGGAGCGTACTAGGACAGTGTGTAGGGGAACCTGTTGTAGAACACTGCAAAGTAGAGTTTTTCTAGAACAGCATGAAGGAGGGAGGAGTTACGCAGAACCCCAACTCATACAGCAAATCCAGGTATGGAATATTACTGTCTATTTTCTCGTCTTGGGGTAACTGCAGGGTCAAGGATGATTCACCCCTGGTGACCTGTCCAGGGTGCTTCCTGCCTTCCTGCCAGTGAGCACTGGGATAGACACCAGCACTCCCCGCGACCCAGAAGGGTAAACGTCTTGGAAGATGAATGAATGAATGGTCTAATTAGTCTAGACTTACTGCAGTGCCCCCTAGTGGCCATTATGGTAGTGGATGGAAATCCATTCTGACATTTTTATTTATACGACAAGATTCCGACCTTACGATCTGATTGGTTGAGAAGTGTTCTATGCCCGCTGATCTTTGTGATAACAGCACGGCTTATTCACACCAAAACTGTATCACTCCGCGGACGTGTTGCAGTTATACTCCTCCCCCATTCATACTGTTCTAGAAAGGCTCTCTCATTCACAATGTTCTATAGCAGGTTTCCCTAGTGTAACTGCACACGGTTCTAGTATGTTCCTCCCCAATTACACTGTTCTACTACTAAACACCCTCCCTCCTGTGTTCTTAATGATTATGTTTAAGTACAGCATGTGTTCCCTCTAACTCTGTAATCAGACGAACCAGGAACCTCTGTGTGGGAAGTGTTGTTGAGCTGCTAACAAGCAGTGAGGGGTATTCCATCCAATTACACTCACCATCAAAACAATAGTTACACAAAGAATTCATCAACCGACCGGAATGAAACTTGGTGGGTAGCTTTGACATCGTAACCCATGCAGGCTCGGCCGTGCATGTGAAGTAAGTTAATCATCCTGTTAGTGCAGCACCATTGGCAGACGGCTGCACCATGCAGGACTACATGCACACAGACCGTTACCACGACTGTCCTTAACACCACGTCACCGTCACCAAAGACTGCAATGGCGTCGTACCAGACTGTCATGGAGTGACTCAGAACGGCAGCGGGTCATCTTCAGTGACGAGTCCCGCTTTAGTCTTACTGGAGACGACCAACGAATCCGTGTGTGGAGGCACCGTGGTCAGCACCAAGATGAACGGTTTGTTGTCACACGTCCAGAAGGCCTGGTGTCACTCCACCTCCACCCCTACCGCACCATCTGCAGGAACTGTGTGAGGATGTTCAAGCTGCATGGGATGGATTATCACAGGACACCATTAGGAACCT
>JAVGWN010000994.1:0-10644 GCA_034552555.1 Semaprochilodus insignis
CTCCTCCCCCACGCTCCCTCCAGCAGCTGTGGGACCACCTCGATCGTGATTAAATTCTACATCTCTTTGGTATTAAACTTCTGATCTGTGTGATTATCGTATATGATTTTAAATAAATAATAATCCTATTTTCCCTCATTACTAGTAACATCCCACTATAATCTCAGACCCATGTAGGTTTACACTCTCTAAGTGAGTAGACACAGTTTATATCAGCAGTATAATGAATAATAATCAGAGTAATTAGGATGTAGATGCAGATGTAGTTTATTAAACAATAGAAGTTTAATCTCATTATAAACCACTGGAGCTCCGTCACCATCCAGACAGACCCGGCACTCAGGTGGAAATACAGAGAGCAGCATGTACAGGCTTCTCTTCACACACAGGTGTAGCAGCTCCATCACTTCACTGACTGCCTAAATAAATACAGCTTCACAAATACACTGGAGTTCAAAGATGATCCGGGTATTCCGTCCTGCGCAGGTATTCACTGGGACGGAAAGCTGAGCAAAGCTTCATTATTACTCTGAGAGGAGATCCGCTCACGCAGCTCGGCCACCTGCAGTCACTCAAACCTTTAACCATCCAGGATCCTCCAGCTGGAACGCCTAAACACAACAACGAGCCGGATTCAGTTCAGAATTCCACCTCTCATCCCACTTCCTCCTCCGCCTGATGACTACTTCCTCTTTCCTCCACCGCCATTGGCCAGAATCATCACCAGCCTCATGAAGATGTTGAGTGTGTCCATGTAAATGCCCAAACACCTGCAAAATACAGCAGAGTCAACACAGTGGACACCTGTACACACACACACACACACACACACACTAACACACATGTTAGGCGTGTTCGGACCGGAGCTCATCTCAGATGGGCCGAGACCAACAGCACTACTGAGCGTACCGGTGTGAGCGTCTGTGAGCACTTACGCATTGATGGGGTCGTATTTCTGCACCGCGTACAGGGGGTGGGTCTCGGCACGCTTGATGACCTTCTGTGTGTCGTACAGCAGGAACAAGCTGAAGAGGATGAGCCCACCGTACACGGCGACTGAGTACAGCCCGGCGCCGAACGGAGAGGTGGGCGGCAGGAACATGGAACCTGGAAACAGAATTGTTTTAAATAAAGCTCATTAACATCCGTTTTAAATCAGAGACCTGACGAACTTCCGGCTAATTAATCTCACAGATAATATTCCGAAGTGTTCGGTAGGAAGTGTGTTTATAATATGAAACATGGCAGGAACATTTCCAGTACATGCTACAGGGAACGCTGCTGACTAACCCAGCTCCCTACACAGTGTAATTATCAATCCTGGTTCTGTCTCTTTCCTGGTTCTCTCTTAACCCCTCGGGTCTAAAATGTACAGTAAATGGTGTTTGGTCCCCATAACTCTGCTCCTGCGTTCAGGACAATGATGTTCTAAAGAGTTCTCTATTATCTAGAACATCTGTGATACATTCAGTGCTGAGTACACTTCAAGTAGCTTCTGGAACTGTGAGAATGTTCTAGAACTTTGTAGAACTGTTTAAACCTATCTAGAACTGTGTGTCCTGCTCAACCACATCGTACAACTGAGTTTCCTGGACAAAGGGTCTAATATTACCGGATCATTCAGGTACACAGCGTCAGGGTGTTCAGTGCTCGGACGTTGTATTTGGTTAAACTGTCAATTATGAAACTCAAAAGCATGCAGATCAAATCCCGCCCCCATCCTGAACCGCTAGCATCTAATAGTGCTTAGAAATGGACCAGCAGTTCTGATGTCCTGCCTGCTGCTAGTATTTCATCACTTTGACTTTGCACAACAGTAGATGGTGCTTTAGTCATTCATAAGCCCAGTTCAGGAAGTGGGGCTGCAGTGTGAAACGTAAATACATGTAAATTAAACAGAAACAAGTGATTTATAAATCTAATAGACCCGTAACTTATTCACAGTAGAACACAGAACCCGTATCAGACACTTCATTCTAATCATTAACTCATTTAGAACACGATGGCAGCAACACATCTGAAAGACGTTGGAACAGGTGAAATAAGAGGCTGGCAAAGTAAGTGGTACTAAAACAGCTGGAACAGCAGGTCACATGACTGAGTCACATGACTGGCTATAGAAGAAGCATGGTAGAGAGGCAGAGTCTCTCAGAAGCAGAGGTGGGCAGGGGTTCACCAATCTGCAAAAAAACTGAGTCTAAAAATTGTGGAACAATTTCAGAAATATTTTCCTCAACGTAGATTTACATAATAATCCATCCGCAGTACAATATCATCAGAAGATCAGGAGAGTCAGGCCTGATCCGGTACTGGAGATCCCTGCAGGGGTTCAGGACCACTTCCAGAACTCACTGTCTGTGAACACAGATCACCATGTGCTCCACTAACACAGGTTAAAGCTGTACCACGTAAAGAAGCCATATGTCCACACAATCCAGAAGCGCCGCAGACTTCTCCGGGCCAAAGCTCATTTAAACTGGACTGAGGCAAAATGGACAACTGTTCTGGGGTCAGATGAATCAAAACCTTAAATTCCTTTTGGACATCACGAACGCCGTGTCCTGCAGACTCAGGAGGAGAAGGACCATCTAGCTTATCAGCTCACAGTTCAGAAGCCTGACTCTCTGATGGTGTACGGCTGCTTTAGTGCCTGTGGCGTGAGCAGCTTCCACATCTAGAAGGGCAGTGAATCACTGCTCAACAGTATATGGAGGCTTTAGAGCAGCATATGCTCCTATCCAGACCACGCCTCCTTCAGGGAAGGCCTTGGATATTCCAGCAGGACACTGCTAAACCACATCCTGCATCCATCACACCAGCACAGCTCAGCGGGAGAAGAGTCCGGGTGCTGAACTCGTTGCTCCCATCCAGTTCTAAATGAGTAATTGATTTTAATGAAGTGGTAAAATGTCTCACTTGGGTTCTAGGAGTTATGGATCTCTGAGATTGAGAATTTATATTTACATTCCTGCATGTTTTCCACAGCACTGTTTTGGGATTTGGGGGAATGTAGTTTTTTGGGCTGCTAGCTTAAAGAACATGTTATTACACTTCTGCTGACACTGCAGAGAGAGCACCCGGGTCTCCCCAGTCAGAGGTATGAATAATAACGTATCACTCTCAAATCCTCGTCATGAACATCATAATTTACGTGCTCATCATGCAGCCCCTCACGGCATCACAGGAAGTCTTTGAAATCACGGACCAGCGAGGTCATGTTGGAACCTGTGACTGGTTTGGCACATACCCAGCGAGGAAGCAAAGACCACTCCAAAGCCGACAGCGAGAGGACCCCCCATGTTCAGGAACTTCTCGCTGGGAGCACACATGGCCACAGTGGAAAGACCTCCCACAATGCCTGCTGTGTACCAGGCCGCTCGCATCATCAGCGGACCGCCCAGCAGGGTCAGAGGGGCTATGACTGCTCCCATCACACCTGCACACAAACAAAACACATATTATGGATTTATTAGCATGTACAATTCATTACATGTACCAGATATCACTGAAAACCATGATTATATGTTCTAGACACATACTATATATCACAACAATCAAGAACCACGGAATTCCATACTCCAGTTCCTGACCCTCAGGAAAACACAACTCACTTACTAGTAGTTGCCCAGTCAGAGCTGTTCACAGTGGTGGTGAAGGTAACCAGACATCCCCCTCTAAAAGCTCCCTCACACTCTGTTTACACCTCACACCAAACCCGCTCTCAATCACTCCGTTTATACCTCACACACTGAATTATGGAGTAACTTGAAAGAAATCCTCTTTAAAGTATTCCATTATATTTACACACATGGCATCAACATGAAGCTACTCTGCAGGATTTAAGGTGGAATTTGTCTTTATGTCCACCACCCCTCTAATGACGCCTAAGGCAATGCCCAACACCAGAGAGCACTGCATAACTTAGCCAGTACATTACTGCCACCTAGCGTACTACAAGGCACCACTCTGGATCTCTGACCCTAAGCAGGAAACCAGGAAAGGCTCATTCCATTCACAGCTGGGAGTGAAATGTGGAGTTCTGCAGTGCAGCTGGATTTACCTGCATGCAGCATCCAGGCCAGATGTTTAGGAACAGGACTGTGCTCATAGGAGATCGATCTCACCAGCATCCCTGCCCCAATCATGGCAGCAAATGTTGCTCCAATAGCCTGCAAAAATAAAGGAAGCACTTTTATTAGGGTTCTCCTGTTTACTCTCACGCTCCTACCATCATCCACAGCTCCGCTCACTGCAGAACATACAAGGTGATACACAACATGCATGAACACAGAGACTGTATAGACGAGGCGTCACCTTACTGCTATGATATACACTCTTATATAATAACCGAGTGAAGAGTTAACTACCAGCCAGGATCCTCTCATCATCAGCCCCATGAGTGCAGGAGCCCTACTGACCGCCACAGCAGACAGAGCCGTCATACCCACACTGCCTGCAAAATACATGTAGGTGGAGTGGATTCGGTCCTTCACATACTGTGGCCAGATCCTGGAAGAGAGAGAACACGAGCAGGACGTCAAGCGCTCGGTCAGCCGCTCAGTACAGCAATCACAACTAACACTGGCATGTGATCACACAGAGCCTCACAGTAGAACACACTCTCCATATGAACGTCAGAAGTGAGAACTAGAGCCTGTTAATCTCGGACCGCAGGATCATATGTTCAGCAGTGTTATTATATGTGTGTATATAAAGGTATTTTACTAACTTTCTAATTTACTAACACTACATTACTGCAGTGTTCAGCGTATATCAGGTTTGACATGCCAATGATTCCGGTTTCACGCTTGGCCATGCAGTAGTGAAGTCTGCCTCAGAGGAGAGTTCGAAAGCCATTCGAACAATTGGAGGAGTTGGAGAGGGGACACATCACGTGCCATACTGGTCATGTGGATACTACCATAGCACACTGCTGGCAGCAGTTGATAGAAGAAGCGACATGTTCCGGAAGACCTACACAAACCACAGAGAGAGAGAACCGACAGACTGTCCGACATGCACAGACTGACCCAACAGCCATGACTGTGGACATCCAGCGAGCAGTGATGTCCTCCATGAGTCATCCTGTTCGTGCAGCACCATTGTCAGATGGCTGCACCACGCAGGACTACATGCACACAGACCGTTACCACGACTGTCCTTAACACCACGTCACCGTCACCAAAGACTGCAATGGTGTCGTACCAGACTGTCATGGAGTGACTCAGAACGGCAGCGGGTCATCTTCAGTGACGAGTCCCGCTTTTGTCTTGGTGGAGACGACCAACGAATCCGTGTGTGGAGGCACCGTGGTCAGCACCAAGATGAACGGTCTGCTGTCACGCATCCACCTCCAAACCTACCACACCATCTGATATTCAAGCTGCATGGGATGGATTATCACAGGACACCATTAGGAACCTCTACAGCTCCAGGCCGAGACGTCTGGCATGTTGGGTTAGTACACACTGAGAGAACTTTCGCTATGACTAGTGAATGGAACCTATTAATATGCAGGTTTAATCCTCACAGGGCTGAACAGTAAAGACAAGTCATCCATGAACACCCCATCTCAGTCAGATGAGGGAAAAGATGGCGAAGAATGTTCGGATATGTCTGGAAATCAGCTCGTTCAGGTGGATCTTTTCCTCCATAGGACTTTGGTTTAGTTTGGGTCAGTGTGAACAATGGTGAACCAAAACTACATAGCTAGAACGTGTAATGACAGTAAACCTCCCAGCAGACTGTAGCTCTACGAAAACATACACCACCACAAAGTTAACCACTGAAACCATGGAGGTGTAGCTGTATGATACAGCCGTGGGTCACATGATCAAACAAAATAGGACACGTCTGTAGGGAACATGTTCTGCATTCAGTGAACATGAACTGCAGGCTGTAAACGAGGCCTCCTAAATATGTCCAGACATGACGGAAATGAGCTTTAACTGCAGGGAGTACTGGACAGTACACTCCACACAGAAGCAGGAACACACCCTTCAGCAGGTATGGGGAACCAGGAGTCTCTGCACAGCGGCTGGACGTTATACTGCACACTTCCTGAGCTACACACTGCAGGACTTCTAATCCCTTAATCTCTCTGTTCTCCGTCAGACTCATCAGCGTTACTACATACGATAGTGAGAGCACAGCGACAGTTCAACATGCTTACACAGACTTCTCTATAGCTCCGATCTCACTGGACATTCCCAGGCCGTAATAACACAGCGCTCCCAGGCCGACTGCTGCACCTCCCGCCAGAATAATCCGGCCCATGTTATCAACTGAGAGAGAGAGAGAGAGACAGAGAGAGACAGAGAGAGAGACAGAGACAGAGATCATTAAATTCCTTGTTTTCATTGTTTCTGTATTATCTGTACTCCTGTTAATAACTGGTCTCTGTTGGTCTATTCATTTATATATATGATATCATTCTTCAGTGAGAGATATTGAGAGGCAGACAGATAGATAGATAGATAGATAGATAGATAGATAAATAGATAGACAGACAAAGAGAGATGGAGACGTATGAGATCTCAAAGCTAGTAAACGATCTTCGTTTGTAAGTTCAGTTTTCCAGCAGAATAACGACAACGAGCCAAATGAGCTGAACACACCAGCAGACAGGAAGTGAGTGAGGTTGTGTTAGGGCTCTGAGCTCTGTGACGGTGTTCAGTCAGTCTGATTTCTGTGAGCGAGTGAAAGATTATACTGATCACTTTTAATAGCCGTGTCCGTCGCCGGCTCAAACGTCGCCTCCTGCAGCTGATCCCTGGATGCCTTGCTCCTCCGCAGCCCAAACCTGGCTCTGGTGGAATAACCCTAACAGATTTAAACAGACAGACAGACAGGCAGACAGGCAGACAGACAGACAGCTCATTTTTCAAGGGCTTGTGGAAAAAATGCTTCTATTAAGTTTGCAATACATACACATGCATCCACCTACTGAGGGGAGTTTTAGCCAATCAGAACAGAGCTTGTTTACATACACAGTCGAGTCACATTATTATGACCACCAGCTTATATCCACAGTAACCGCCATGTGCAGCACAAACTGCAGCTAGACGGACTGGGAGTGACTCAGTAAGGTCCTGGTAGGTTGTCCCAGGTATCTGGAGCCATGCTGACTGCAGTGCATCCCACAGCTGCTGGAGGGTGCCAGGGTAGTACTTGGAAGTCTTGGTCATGTTCTTCCAACCTATGTCAGACAGAGCCTTCCACATGGATGAGTGGGCCCAGAGAACGCCATTAAACTGTGACCTCCTTCATGAGCTTCCTTCCTTACTTCACGCCGCCATCAAAAGCAGGAAGTGGTCATAATAATGTGACTCAACTCTGTACATCAGTCTTAAAGACAGTCCAAAAACAGCTGGAATAATTCCCGGGAATAAAGACAAACAGCCATGTAAAAACCAATTACAACAGTTTTAAGAGAAAATAAATACAATAATAATAATAATAATAATAATAATAATTCTTATCCATCACCACAACCTGAACAGACACTTCGCTCACCTGCTGTGGTCTCAGCACAGGTGGACATGTTTTAAGGGCGGAGCTCCGCAGCGCAGGGGAACCCTGGGTCAAGGCTGACCGCAGCCCCATCACAGGGAGGGTCCGCAGGCATGACAGCCTCGCCACCAGCATGGTTAGGTCACTCTAGTGGACAACGACCTGGAGGTGATCAAGAGACCTTTACTAAGCATGTAATGACTTCAAGACAGTCGGTAATGAAAACTGAGCGTCCAGTCAGAGTGAAGTGGGCAGGAGGGGCGGGGCTAGACACGCCCTCACTCAGATGACTGGGCATATTTGGGAATCACCGAATTTTGGAGGGTTTTTCTCCCATCGACAACTTATACAAGCTGCAGGTCTAAACTGAGACTCTTCAGATCATGAGGAACACACGACCTAACAGCCACGAATCATTCCACCCATATTTTGGTGCTGCTGACGAAAACACGTCCATTAAACAGTAAGAGAAGCTTCCTGAGGAGCTAAACAACAGTGATGTAATGTGGATGAAGTAACATGCTGACAGTATATGTCATAACTGTGACTCAACACTTCACACTGTGTTTTCGGAGCTTATCGCTGTTATTAACAGTCACTAGAACAACAAAACCGCTTTTTAACGTTTATCTGGGCTCAGTTTAGATCTGTCAGCTACCTAATGCTAAAGCTAGCACAGCTGACTTCTAGCAAACGGGGGAAAAAGGAGCTTTAAAGACTAAAATCACTCTGAACACGCTGAACACGCTGAACACACAACAGATTTAACTGGTTTCTTGGCAGACCGGGCTGTTTACAAGCCTGTGTGTCTGGGTTAGCAGAGCTGGGCTAGGCTAGGCTAATTCGGTTAATGTGTATCGATTAAACGACCAGAATATAAACCGAGTTCGTTTTAAAGTCTTTATCAGGTTTTATGTTCAGTCAGTTCTATTCAGATCTGAAGGGAAAGTGCTCTAAAATAGAGACATCTCACCTGGACTTACTGCTCAGACTCGACTTCTCGCTGTCACCTTCGAGAAGTGCGCTACAGCCTTCCGGAAGTTTCTCCGTGTTACATCAACAGCGGTGTGCGCGGTGCATTATGGGACTTGTAGTTCATCAAGAATATTACGCGAGTTTAGAAGCCTTTTCTGAACATACGCAGAGAAATATGGGATCTTCGCTGAAATGAATTAATGTTCTGTCATTTTCAGTCTGTACAGTTTATTAGTTTTACATCACGTACAGCTGATTAACAAACATTGTAACGTATAAAGCTCAAAACATCTAAAACTGCTTTATAACATGATAATACATTCTGTAAAGACTCATAACTTAAAAAAAGAAGTAATAATTTAGTAAGCTACAGTAGTAATGTGTCCTTGGGTGGGTTGGGGGTCTATTCTTGGGTTTGTAGGCATCAGAGTTTTATATCCAGGGCAACTACAGGAAACCAACGGACTAAGAACAAATCACACCTACACAGACCAACACACCCGCAATCCTGATCCTGATCCTAATCCTGATCCCAGTCCTACCTGAACTCTTAGCACTGTCAACTAGAATAGCCATCATAACTCATGTAACCAGAACCTGTATTTACGGTAGAACTCCCACTGTAGCGAATAAACAAATGTTCTGTTTTAACTGTGACGCTCCTTTGATGTTCTTCACGCTCATATTCCTGAATTACTGACCAGAAGGACTTTAATGGTGTTTTGGGTTCAGCTCCGTTCACTTCCACTCACTTCCCCTCTCCGTCTCTCTGGCGCCCTCTGCCGCCTCTATAAGGCACTGCACCCTTTCAGTACGGCGGAACTGAGCGTGGGCGGGGAATTTCTCAGACCGGCTCTGGTGGGCTGGCTCTGATTGGTGGAGGCGTGTAGTAGCCTACCACGTGACCGGGCTCCGTTTTGCCCGTTTACTCCAGGCTCCTCATCACGGAGGAGATGCTGTGGATCTCAGCGGGCGCTCAGGAACACCGCACGGTTCTTCCAGCAGAGGAGCGTGTTGATGTGTCCACCTCAGGGCTTCGACTGCAGACCTCCTTCTGTGCCCTCTTGCTCCTTGTTTGGCGCATGTTTGATGGGATTTATCAGCCGGTGTGATGTGTGATGGAGCACAGACTCGACTCAGAGCCCGGAGCTGGTGCTGAAAGGGATCCGGACCATGTGGGCTGAAAGTGTCCGTCCAGCAGGTTGGGGCCAGAACATCATGGAGGAGGACTGCAGGGTAAATCATCAGTTCAGTCATTTGGTCTCGTATTAGATCTGTAGTGTGAATAGAAGCCTGTGCTCTGCCACACATTCAGATTGCTGGCGGTCTTATAACCCGTGCTGCTCTGTTAAAGAGGGCTGGCTGTGCTGTTGTGTTTAGAGAGACTGGAGAGACTGGAGACACCTTTTCAACCCGGCTCTCTGATTAATGGCCAGCGGCTCTGGTCCTCAGAGACCTCAGTGTTTATCGTGACGGTCAACATCTGTGGTGTGAGAAGTCCCTCCAGGGGGTTTGGGGACTGAGGGTGGAGGACATAGATGAACCTCTAAGCGATGGTCACAATGGAGCCAGTGAGTGTGAGAGAGGGAAATGACAGTGGGGGGAGGGACAGAAAGAAGGGGGAGGGGGTGGGGTGGTCTGATGGTAATCCTGGAGTCTTTCTATGAGATGATGGAGCTGGTTGAGTGTTTGTGAGGGTTCCATCTGTGGATGTCAGCTCCTCAGCTCTGCTCTTATTTAAACACAGCACTATTTACAGGGTTCTGAAGCTGTCTGTTCTAGATAACGTCAGAACCACCTCTGGTGCCTGGTACCTTGGTTATGCCATTTCCACCGAAGCTGTGTTTTAACCCATGTGTTTTGTTGGACCCATTTGTGGCAGAGAGGCTTGTGCTGGTCATTCTAGGCAAATAGAACCCAAGGAACTTGTTCCCCTCAGAAGCAACAGGTGGTTTGGGACAGTGAATGAAATGGCTGTTTGCTGGTTGATATGTACCTTCAGCCGTTGCTGCATGTTGATGGTGTGAGGTTTAGACCCCTGTTTCTAATGGTGAGAGAGAGAATCAGTGAGAGAGGGAGAGAGAGGGGGGAGAGAGAGAGGGGGAGAGTTAGTGATAGAGAGAGCGGGGAGAGAGAGAGAGAGGGAGAGAAAGAGAG
>JAVGWN010000995.1:0-13080 GCA_034552555.1 Semaprochilodus insignis
TCCTCAGTCTACACTCTCTCTCATTCACTCTCTTCTCTCTCACACTCATTCCTCAGTCTACACTCACTCTCTCTCATTCATTCTACTCACTCTTACTCTCTCACTCACTCTACTCTCTCTCACTGTCTCTCCCTCACTCTTTCACTGTACTCTCTCTCACACTCACTCACTCCACACTCATTCTCTCTTTCATTCTACTCTCTCTTACTCACTCTACTCTTACTCACTGTACTCTCTCTCACACTCACTCACTCACTCACTCTACATTCTCTCTCATTCATTCTACTATCTCTTACTCAGTCTACTCTCTCTCGCTGTCACTACCTCACTCTCATTCACTGTACTCTCTCTCCCCCTCTACACTCTCTCCCTCTCATTCATTTATATTCTACACTCTACACTCTCTCTTTTACTCTACTCTCCTCTCACTCATTGTGCGCTCTCTCTCTCACTACACTCTCTCTCACACATCCTACACTCTCTCCCTCTCATTCACTCACTCTACACACTCTGCCTCATTTACTCTATACTCTCTTACTCACTGTTCTGTCACTCTCTCACTAATCCTACACTCTTTCTCACTCTACTCTTTCTTACTCCACACTCTCTCTTTCCCTCACTTACTCTATACCTTCTCAGACACTCACTCTACTCTCTCACTCCACTCTCTCTTTTTCATTCACTGTACTCTCTCGCTTCACTCACTCACTCACCCACTGACTCTACACTCTTTCCTTCACTCTGGAAGAGAAAGTGCAGCTGAGATGGGAGAAGAAAGAGAAAGGGACCCAAAGGATAGACAGAGAGAGAAAGGGAGAACTAGAGAGTTGGGAGAGGATAGAGGGACAGAGGTCAGTTATGACTTCACTCCGCTGGGACACGCAGCAGCTGGTGCGTCCTGGATAATTAAACCGCAGCGATGCTCGGCCAGGGCATGCAGAGAGAGAGAGAGAGAGAGAGAGAGAGAAAGTGGGCGAGAGCTATCCACCCCTATTGTGTTTCAGGGCTGGATTTGGAACGGGTGGCACAAGGCTTGGTCCGGGGGTTGAGGAGGGAAAGCGAGAGAGTGCTAGAGAGACATTTCTTGGGGTCGAGTTTCATCGCATAGGCCCCCTATCACACTTCTCTAACCCCTCTGCTGAGGGCCAAGGTGCTGCGTGTGATCCTGGGCCTCACTCTCCAAGAGGTTCAGTACCGCAGCAGCTAATTCTGTCTGTGATGTCAGTATGGCAGCCGTGTGTGTGTGAGCAAGATTAACCCTTAGAAGTCACGGTTATCACCAGCCATAACAAAAGTATGCTGGAATTTTTATGGGAATTATTTCTCGCCCATAGTGTGTTCTGGAGTTCCGGTGGAAAATCAAAGATGTACGTATGTAATTAGGCTCTGTATGTAAATTAATGTTGGCTATGAATATGACTAAATCGTTCTAGACTCCCAAAAGTTCATATGGGTGATTAAAATATTGATATAAAATGTAAACTGAATATAAATGTAAGCTCACCTTGCATGTTTAAGGTGGTAGTAACTTCAGGCTTCTGCAGACCGCGCTGCACGAGGATGATGGGGCTATCCATAGATTGGGAAGAGGTGGTACAGTGCAGGGAATGTCTCGTTCCATGTGTGGAAAATGGCTCCGAAGCAGATGTTAATGATGGGCTAAAAGGAGTGACTGGATGTTTTTGGGGCGTCCCAAAGACCATAGTGTGAAGGAAGTAGCTGAATCTGCAGGTGTATGGAAGCGTACGGTCATACAGGTCTACCAGCAGTGGCACAAATCCCAGTCTACAGGGAATTCTCCTTGGAATTGTGCCAGGGAGGGCATCCACCAATTCTGGCCCAACTGCACAATTCTTTGGTGTAAGAGTGTCTGAACATTGATGTGACCTACATCCAGAAACTTGTCCAGTACATGCCAAATCCAGTCACAGCTGTTATTGGTGCTCGTGGAGGAATTACATGGTGTTAGGTACGTTTCAGTCACAGGTTTTTTTCTGGTGAGCTTGTGTGCTCATTGTCAATAGAACAGCTGCATCCAGAAGGAAGTGAGGGATTGCAGTGCTGTTGGGAAGGAAGATAAAGGTTACCAGGATCAATAAATGATGATCAATTTAGACTGATATGATCAATATTTATTGAGCTACACATACAGAAGTCTGTCTCTCAGTATGGCGTCAGACCGCCGTGTTTGCTAACCAGCCAGACGTCTCGGCATGGAGTTGTAGAGGTTCCTAATGGTGTCCTGTGATAATCCATCCCATGCAGCTTGAATATCCTCACACAGTTCTTGCAGATGGTGCAGTAGGGGTGGAGGTGGAGGGACACCAGGCCCTCTGGACGTGTGACGTGTGAAAACAAACTGCTCATCTTGGCGATGACCACGGTGCCTCCACACACGGATTCCTTGGTCGTCTCCACCAAGACAAAAGAGGGACTCGTCACTGTTGGGTCAGTTAGGAAAAGTGCCAAACTGTCACCTGCTGTACATAACATGGACCATCTTGCCGCTCGGGATACGTCTGATACAAACCCAGGGGAGAGATGCTAAGAGCTAAGAACTACAGATAACACACTACTCCACTGGCTGATGAGAATTTGGTCATCTTAAATGGCTGAAATAAAAATTTTACAAAGGTGTTAAAAGCTGTAAAATCGTTCAGGTTTATTCCCAGTTCTACGGTCAGACATCACCATTTGCATCTCCAAACGAAAGAACCTCAGGTTAACATGAAGGAACTGGAAAGCTTTGGTTCCCCTCGACACCAGACAGGACACAGCAGGCAGATAGCGAGAGGCTGCAGTCGCAGAGTCGCTGGAGTGCTTAATTCGGATGGCGGCGTTGAGTGGGCCTTGCTGCGTTTGCAAGTATGTCTGTGTGTGACAGCCCTAATTTAAGGGTCTCCGATAGCACACAGCATTAGATCATCACCCTAATGAGGATATGAAAAAGATATTAATAGGTTCTCCTGGCTAAGCTGGAACATTAAATGATATAACTGTCCACTGTGACGGACTGAGCTCAGCGGTGACCGGAGGTCAGCAGGGGGGGTACATGTCGAGCTGTATGACCGTATGCATGTTAAATGCTGTGTAATGAAATGAATGAAACACTAACTTGTTTAAAACTCTCTCTCTCTCTCTCTCTCTCTCTTTCTCTCTCTCTCTCTCTCTCTCTCTCTCTATTTGTATCACTTTGTCTCTTTCAGATGTGGACCTGCTGGTGTGTAAGCATGATGGTCCATCTTGCTGTACCCGGAAGATGGAGGAGAGCTATAGAGTGGCAGTGGTGAGAGAGACTGTGCAGAACATCAGGTCATACAGCTTTGAGCTCAAGTTTCTGCTCTCGGGACATGCTACCGCCTTCCAGGGTACGGATGGATGGATGGATAGAAAAAATGGGTTGAAACACAGAATGATGGTTGCATGGATTTATTGAATTGATAGATGGATGGATGAAAGAACTGGCTAATAGTTTAATGGATTGGTAGGTGTATTGGATAGATGGATGGATGGATGGATGGATGGAATGGTTGAAACATCTAACCAAGAGATTTATGTATGGATGAATGTACTGGCTCACCAAATGATAGTTGGATGGATAGACTGATGGAGAGATTTACCGATAGATAAATGCATGGTTTGGTGCATGGATGGAATGTCTGACTGAGGGATGGATGGATGAACAAATAGATGGAACAAATAACCAAGTGATATAAGAATGGATGGATGTATGGATGAGCAGATGGAAGAATTGAGTAAGTGATATATGGAAAGTCTAACTGAATGGTAGATGCATTTATGGATGTATAGGTATATGGACGGATTGATGCAGATGCTGATCAATTGCCAAATGCAGTGATGGATGAATGGATGGATGGAAAGATGGATGGATGAATGTAAAGATGGATGGATGGATGGAACAAACAACTGACCAAGTTGGATGGATTGTTAGGTATGGATGGATGGATGGAACAAACAACTGACCAAGTTGGATGGATTGTTAGGTATGGATGGATGGAACGAATAACTGACCAAATTGGATGGATTGTTAGGTATGGATGGATGGATGGAACGAACAACTGACCAAGTTGGATGGATTGTTGGGTATGGATGGATGGATGGAACGAACAACTGACCAAGTTGCATAAATTGTTAGGTGTGAAGGATGGATGGAACAACTGGTCAAGTTGCATGGATTGGTAGGTGTGATGGATGGGTGGATGGATTGAACAACTGACCAACTGCTAAATGCATTTATTGGTGGGTGAATGGATGGATGGATGAATGGAACAAGCAACCAACTTGCACGTATTAGTAGGTGTAATGGATAGATAGATAGATGAATGACTGGTAGGTGCATTGTTGGATGGATAACTGAATGGATGGAACGACTGACTGACCGGAACGACTACTATCAACACAATGCACATCTGTAAACGTGGTATAAGGTCTCAGATAAAGACCTCCTGAAACTGTGAACTGCTGTGTGCAGTGATCATTCTCTGAACGCTGCACAGGGCAAAAATGAACAGATAGATTGATGACCAGATGATGTGAGGGACGGCTGCAGTGTTCGGACGGGGGTGGTTGTTGATGTTATGTTTGTGCAGTAAAGTGGGCTCAAACGGCCTTGACTGACTGACAAATGTTGACAGGTTGGTTGGTTATGCGTGCCGAGCCCCCCACCGCAAAAACACTAGTATTCCATATACATACTTCCAGAGCTTATGCTCCTGCAGCGGGAGCCTGGGTGCTGATCAATAACCAACAATAACATAACAATGGAAAACACAATACTTTCTCTGTTCCTGCAGGAGCCTTTTTGGGAGAACTTAGTTCTATCCCAATGGTTGGACGGCTTCTCCAGCCAAATTCTTCCTTTAGAGTTGCTAGGCCTGGCTGACTCCTGAATGCAGAGATGCAAGCCTTAGTGCCTGTGGTTTGGCTGCTTGTGATTGGTGAAAAGGGTGCACGAAATGTGTTCTTTGAGGTTTTGGATAATGGCAATTGGTTGGCGTTTAGCGTGTGCGATTGGCTGAAGGCTGCGGCAGGTTTTAATTTATTAATTTATTTATTTATTTAATTTTTTTTTTTTCTGGCAGTGGTTGTGTTTGATTTGCACCCAGCCAAATAACTAACTGAGCATGGTGAAAAAAAAAAAAAAGGTGCACCCTGGATTTCAAGCCTCGTGCCCTCTAGACGCCTGAAAACGGAGAGTTAAGTGCAGCTGGAAAAGCATGCGGAGAACCAACAGAATTCCGAATATTGTTTTCCTTTCCTTTTTTGCAAGTCAAATAGTGCTTACTGTCTCTCCTGTTCATGCTCCTAATACATTTAAGGCTTAAGCAAGTTATATTCCCTTGTTTATATCCAAGCAGACCCTGAATGTCTCATGGTTTCGAGCCCAGACCTTAAGCCCATTTGGACAGGAATTTGGCCTAATGGCAATATGGGAGCCTAGCTAGTGGCCAAAGTAGGGTTTCCAGGGCCAGCTGCTGACCCTTCAGCTCTGGCCTATTCAGCTGGGGTGAAATGGTAACTGAAATGTTGTTTATAATTCCTGAGACTCGCACACAATCACATAAACAGCTGCAGTGTAAACACACAAGGTCAGGCGTAACTGCAATGAAAGCATGCTTGGGGCTGAAGGCCGGGCTTCTTCATGTCCTCCAGGCGTGGACTTTTCAGATAGAAATTCATTGACTTTAAAGAAAGAATGCGAGGAGAGAGTAAAACATGCAGTACACTCTAAAGCAGTCAATAAAATATAGGGTTCTAAAGGTTCTTGCCTGAAGAACCTCATTTGCAAACTTTAAAAGGCATCTTTAGTCTCAGATGTCATTTAGAAAAATGGGTCCTTAAAAAATGGCGTCTGGATCACTCCAAAGAACCCTTTTGGGCCCCAGTAGGGGTCTTCAGCTCGGTCCTGGAGGACTGGTGTCCAGCACACATTGGTGATTTCCCTGATCGAGCGCATCTGGTTCAACTCCTCCATTAATTGCTGGGGTTAGTGGGTCTGTTTGATGCGGGTCTTGTAGGAACTAGCTGTGGACCAAGTCAGCAAGCCGTTTGAGATCCCCCAAACTACTCCTCCAGTGTCAGTAGACGTTCCTCCCTTTAGACCTCCACTGGAGTAACAGTACTGAAGTATTTCCCTTCAAATGTACTTAAGTATGGAGAGTAACAGGAGCATGATTTATTATGGCTCTAATGTCCTATTATCATTTCTGGAACAAGACTCTTAATCAGCTCAGTGTAGGTGAAGAGACTCTAGTGTCTCTCAGTCCACCAGTCTTTAATAGAAGCTCATTCATTAGTCTGACACTGACGTCTATTACAATCATCATCAGCACAGAACACTGAAGGAGAACAGGTTCCGTTAGCTAGCATGTAAAAATCATTAAAACTGCAGCACTTGCGATTTGGAAATTGCACTCTTTCAATTTTCGATTTCAGTTTGAAAACTGGTTTGATCATGCTCGTGTGTTCCCTGACGCCTCGATCAAGTCAAGTAAAATGAATTTATATAGGGCTTTTTTACAACAGATGTCCCAAAGCAGCTTTACAGAGAATCCGGGTCCAACCCTGCAAATAGCAAGCCAGAGGAGACAGTGGCAAGGGAAACCTCCCTCAGAGCAAGAGAAAGAAACCTAAAAGGGGAACCCATCCTCTTCAGGTCGACCCCAGAGAGCAAAAAACACAAAAGGACCAGAGTTTATAATTATAGGCAATACTAAATAAGAGCTGTTAGTCACTGTTAGATGGATGACTATGATGATGGCCTATTAGAGAGAGTAGGAGGAGTGTTGAGCGTTTTAGGAGGAGTGTTGAGCGTTTCAGGAGGAGTGTTGAGTGTTTGTGAGGCAGAGGAAGAAATGTCTGATTAGTCTGTGATTATAATAGCAGGATCGTCGGATGGGCGAGTGGGATGCAGGTGAAGCCCCTTCATAGCACAAGACAAGCAGAAGCTTCATGGTAGGCAGACTGATGAGCAGTGCAGGCAGGCAGTGGCACCCAGCCAAGGCAGGTGAAGCAGCAGCATCAGAGCGCACAGGATGGGCAGTAGCTCCACAGCAGACCACAGAGTTTGGGCAGTAGCTCAGCTCCGGCAAAGAAGAACACACAGACAGTTAGCCCTGACAGAAGGACTGAGAGCACTATGTGGTCTTAGGAGTTAATGGAAGCTAATTACCAAAGGCTCAACTGAACAGGTAGTTTTAAGCCTAGACTTGAAGATTGGTGTCTGTGTCTGAGTCCCAGAGACTGACAGCAGGGTTATTCTTTTTTTTTTTTTTTTTTTTTTTAAAAGGCTCCGCCCCCTTATGTAACTTTTATCAATGCTAGGTACTAATAGTGAGCCTGCACCTTACGAGGTTCATCTGTCGATCACTCTAACCATCCTGGAGAGGGATCACCGGTTAAAAGGTGTTTCCATAATGAATGCACAGATTATTCCATCATCCACCGCTACAGTCTGCTACAGTCTTCCTATCAACTTACCCAACAGTTGATTTTGGCACATCCCATGTTTTGACTGTGTCTCAGATTGGCAGCCCTTTTTTCCCATTGGCATTTCTTTGGTTCTCACGTTGAGACACAACAGAAACAGACTCCAGATACAAACGCCAGATCAACTCTAGATCTAACAATGCAATGAGACAAAGTTTGCCAAGACATGCCCGAGTAATCAGCTGTCCAGATGCTTTAGTTGACTGAAGTGGGTGAACTATGGAAGCACAAAAACTCACTGTCAAATTTGATCATTCAACAGCAATTTCCCCTTCGGGTCTAATAGAACTTGCGTGCAGATTTAGTCTAGTGGGCATACTGTGAAAGTGAGCTGACAGCCAAACAAATACAGCCCCTCCCTCCAGTGGTCCCTCCACAGCATGCATGCTTCCTAGACTAGAACGCTTTTTGAATGCGGTTGGTAGCTGATTTGTTTTCTGTTGTCACCAAGAAGTAAAATAATTATATGAGCTTATTTAACAAGCTAACAGTTACCACAGAAGCTGCTTAGATAGCGAGCATATGTCGGTCCGCTGGCTCGATAAGGTCGGCACCATTTGCCAATGCGGCTCCACTGTTTAAATTTTACCATTCCGCCTTAAAAGGTGCTGCAGTTACATTTTGGGCTCTCAGTTTATCTGTCTAGCTTCTTGCTGTAACTTTGTAGTTCCACCTTAAGTGGGTGCTGCAGTTACATTCTGGGGTCTCAGTTTACCTGTCCAGCTTCATGCTGTAAGTTTCTAGTTCCACCTTAAGTGGGTGCTGCAGTTACATTCTGGGGTCTCAGTTTACCTGTCCAGCGTCTTTTTTTTTTCCGAATTCCCCAGTTCCACCTTAAATGGTGCTGCAGTTACATTCTAGGTTTGAATTCTAGGCTAGAATTTTAGCATTCCACCTTAAATGGTGCAGCCGTTCTAAACTGGTGCCTCAGTTTACCTATCCAGCTTCTTGTTAGAACTTTCTAGTTCCACCTTAAGTGGTGCTTCATTTACATGCTCGGGTATCTGTGTATCTGTCCAGCTTCTTGTTCTAACTTTCTAGTTCCACCTTAAGTGGTGCTGCAGTTACACTTGAACAAGTCAACTCGTCAGCTCTCTGAAGTCTCTCCACCACTGAAACGCCTCACTGATGTTAACACGGCTCTTAGCTCTTGCCTGATCCAAAAACTCCTCCTTCAGTCTTCACTCTTCGGATCGTCTCCTCTTTGGCTGTTTCTCCATTTCTCCTTCTTAACAATGTGTGGAGTTGGGCACGTAGCCCCTCGTCCTTTCCTCCTGTCCTGTCCACTAGCATGCATGTCCCCCTGTGGCTGATTGGCTGGAAGAGTGTTGTGTGGTTCGACCGAGCCACTTTGTTTATTTCCCATTTACAGAGCCAGGGCTGTGGACCAGCACCGGAGACTTTTTGCAGGTGCCCACAGAACGGGTAGCTAGCGGGACGTGAGGAGACATTCCCTGAAATGGACAATGAGTGTATTAAAAATACCTTTTAAATTTCCTGACTAGTTGGGTTTCCCCACATAACCCCCCCCCCAATCGTTCCATCGCTTTTTTGTGGAACCACAGTGATCAGATTTTCTTCCAATAAGCACGTAGTACATTAAAGGCTGCGGGAATGTGAGGAAAACTGTAGAAATGCAAGAATGTAAAAACCCTTAATTCCACTTTTAAGGATGTCGTCCAGGGATATGGAATTGCATTGGGATATCTACTGTACAGAATAATATGTAATATAAATAAGGAATAATTAGCTGTGATTGAGGAATGTGAAGATTCCGCTGGTTTCTAGTTGAGCCTCCAGCGTGTGAGCCTGCTCTGGCGGAAAGCTCCGGCTGAAAGCGAGCGCTCCCGCGAGTCGTGGAGATTTAACGAGCTGGTCAGTGTTCCGCCACCTCCTGTTTGCTTTGGCAGCCAGCACTGGCCACCGCTGACGCTCACTACACGCTCGTTCATGTGTGTCCACCCCTGTGTGAGTGAATGAATGCCGGAGCCTAATTAGTGCTACACACACACACTGAAAATATCCGTACAGTCATAAGCAGAAGTTCATCATCCAAAGAACAGCTGCCCCGAGAAGGAAGTGTGGCACTGCAGTGCTGTTGGGAAGGAAGATAAAGGTTACCAGGAACGATAAATGATGATACATTTAGACTGATATGATCAATATTTATTGAGCTACACATACAGAAGTCTGTCTCTCAGTATGGCATCGGGCCGCCATGTTTGCTAACCCAACACGCCAGACGTCTCGGCATGGAGTTGTAGAGGTTCCTAATGGTGTCCAGTGATAATCCATCCCATGCAGCTTGAATATCCTCACACAGTTCCTGCAGGTGGTGCAGTAGGGGTGTAGGTGGAGTGGCATCAGGCCTTCTGGACGTGTGATGTGTGACAGCAAACCGTTCATCTTGGCGCTGACGAATTTGTTGGCACATCCCATGTTTTGACTGTGTCTCAGATTGGCAGCCCTTTTTCCCATTGGCATTTCTTTGGTTCTCACATTGAGACACAACAGAAACAGACTCCAGATACAAACGCCAGATCAACTCTAGATCTAACGATGCAATGAGACAAAGTTTGCCAAGACATGCCCGAGTAATCAGCTGTCCAGATGCTTTAGTTGACTGAAGTGGGTGAACTATGGAAGGACAACAACTCACCGTCAAATTTGATCAGCAATTTCCACTTCGGGTCTAATAGAACTCGCATGCAGATTTAGTCTAGTGAGCAGATGTGAAAGTGAGCTGAAAGCCAAACAAATACATCCCCTCTCGCTGAGTCTCTCCATGACAGTCTGGCACGACACCATCGCAGTCTTTGGTGACGTTGACGTGGTGTTAAGGACAGTCGTCGTAACGCTCTGAGTGCATGTAGTTCTGCGTGATGCAGCCGTCTGCCAATGGTGCTGGCAGGAAGACTCATGGAGGACATCACTGCTCACTGAATGTCCGCAATTGTGGCTGTTGGGACAGTCCAGTACAGCGATAAGGCCTGTATGTTCGGTTTGGCATATACTGTAATTAGAAATTGTGCACTAAAACTTGCAAAACAGTGTCATACAGTATTTACAGTGGTTGTGCTCCCTGTAAAGGATGTGTTAAGGTGGTAGTAACTTCAGGCTCCTGCAGATGGCGCTACATGAGGATGATGGGGCTATAAATACCTGCAGGGTGTGAGTGACGGGATCCATAGATTGGGAAGAGGTGGTACAGTGCAGGGAATGTCTCGTTCCATGTGTGGAAAATGGCTCCAAAGCAGATGTTAATGATGGGCTAAAAGGAGTGACTGCATTTGGTCGTGCCAAAGACCATAGCGTGAAGGAAGTAGCTGAATCTGCAGGCGTATGGAAGCGCCTGGTCATACGGGTCTACCAGCAGTGGCTCAAATCCCAGTCTACAAGGAATTCTCTTTGGAATTGTGCCCGGGAAGGCATCCACCAAATCTGGCCCAACTGCACAATTCTTTGAATTAAGAGTGTCTGAACATTGATGTGGCCTACATCCAGAAACTTGTCCAGTTCATGCCAAATCCAATCACAGCTGTAATTGTAATTTATTTACACTTACTAAATCAGCAAATCTACAAGGAATACACATATTTTATATACCGAATTTAACATATTGAAAAAATTAATCATGCAAAAAAATTGAAAGAAATTATATTATATTATATTATATTATATTATAATATATTATATTATACTTATAAAATCCACAAAACATGTCATGTAACCAGGGCTGCTGCATATGCAGGCTGAGCTCTTTGCAGAAAATACAGTTGTGCAAAAAAAACTGAATAAATAAATAAAATAAAAAAAGAAAAGTGAATTATTTTAAAATGTAAAAAAAAGTTGAATCATTTAAAAAGAATTAGAAATACCAATAATATTTTTTTAAACTGTATTATTAAATATAATCATTTTTTGAAATATTGCTGTGTGTGTGTGTGTGTGTGTGTGTGTGTGTGTGTTATTATAAATTATTTTATGATAAATTATTTATTTGTGTTTTTGGACACTGACAAAACAAGGCCATATTCTTTGTTAGATGACGACAGTCTCAAACCTAAACCTTTAAACTAGTGAAAATTAAAGCAGTTTCCTCTGCTCATAATTTGTACAGATATTTTTGATTTAATATTGTGATTCAAGTAAAGATTTAGGTTCATCGTGAGTTTCTAATAAACAAATGAACCCAACAATGTCATCCCACATTTTCCCATCACTACAGTTTTAATCTATAGGCAGAGCCTTATTTTAGCCACGCCCCTACATTTTAGACCAGGAAGTAAGACTTCATCCCTCATGAGCCACTTCGTGATTAGTTAGAACCTGCTCCCATTACCTGAAAATCAGTGTATGACATTAATATGATGCTCTCATGTGTGTACAACTCTTGAAAGCTGTGTTCGCTAGTCATGCACTGGTTAGCCTTTCCATGAGCTCTGCTGAAAATGAGCTAAATCTGTCCCTGCCGAAACACTGGGTAAAGTTTCCAGAGCTGCTCTGATGAACTTAGTGAAGTTATAGGGTCATTCAAAGTTTCATTTGTCTGCAGTCCATTAAAAGTATGTAAACACACCAGCCGGGATGAAAGGACAAGCGACTGAATGTGAAACCCTGTGAAAGACTCTGAGAGTATAGGCTGGCTTGAAGAAGCCCAGCCAACGTTCTGGCGTTTGCCTTCATCAACAGCAATCTTCTTTAATGTCGCTTCGCTGCAGAGACGTTTTAATTGTGCTATTAATTCACAGAAGGTCTTTGTTGTCTTGCCTTTGTTATGGGGATTCAGGGAAGGAACGACAATAAAGCCAGACGTTGGCGGCCTACACAGAGCTATTTTGGCACTGGCCCGTCCCCCGTCCCTTAAGAAAAGACAGTGGGCACACACTCGTACTGAACACCAAAGTCTGGGGACGCTTTGCTGTCTTCTCAGAGTAATATGAATCAGTGTTACCTGAAAAGCTCGTCCTCAATCCACAGGAATGAAACTCGGTGGGTGGGTTTGACATCATGAGACATACCAACGACTCAAGTTTCACGCTCGGCTGTGCATGTGACGTAAGCAAGGATTGGCCTTGTCGCTGTACCTGACTGACTATATAAGGTCGTCCTGTTGCGCGTGCCTTCCGCACACCCCTTTTTGATGTTGTGTTGGTAGCATCCGTTGCAAGCTAAGTATTCGAAAGCATTACAAGCAGTTGGAAGAGTTCAAGAGGGGTCGCAACATATGGTTCCGGGAAGCGGGATGGTCTTATCCACATATTGGACACCGTACCGGTCTTTCGGATCCTACCGTAGCACGTGGCAGTGGATGGAAAAAGGCACCCACCAGCGAGGTGAAGGGTCTTTCAGACCTACATGAACCAGCGGATTGTCCGACATGCACAGAGTGACTCAGCAGACACGATTGCGGACATTCAGCGAGCAGTGATACCCTCCATGAGCCATCCCGTTAGTGCCAGCACCATTGGCAGACGGCTGCACCACGCAGGACTCCATGCATACAGATCTGTCCTTAACACCACGTCAACGTCATACGTCCTTGTACTTAACTATTTTGAGACACCTCCG
>JAVGWN010000997.1:0-13077 GCA_034552555.1 Semaprochilodus insignis
TTATTGAGCTGTTGGTTAAGTAGAATTCACAAAAGTACTTTAAAATCAATAATTAATTTGGTTGAAGTTTATTTCAGTAATCGCACAAAATTTGTCACTCCCTCATTGTAATTTGGTGGGTTAATCAATATTGCGAAACCCAGTTCTAGGGTCTAGTACGCAGTCATAATGTAAACCTGGGGAACAATAAAATATATTGCCCTGTGTTAAATTAAATAAGTCATTTTTATTTTACTACAGGTGATAAACAATTATTTTTGATTCAAGTCAATTATATGACAGTATCTTGTTTTTTCCTCTGTAATGAAGATGCTTTATTATCAGGTACTACACAACATCCAAATGAACTTAACAAAGGCCCGCTCCAGCTCAGCGGTAAGGATTCATCACAATGTTTGTCTTGACGATGTTGGTTTTTTTTACAGTTAGAAAAAATGTACAAAAATTATAATTTTGTCATTCTCAATTTCTCACTGAATACAATTTCTGTCTTTATATAATTTGGATTTTTGTTGTCCAGGTAAACCAGCTAAAACAGCTAACTAGCTTACAAAAATCATGTGACGGTTCTTTGAACAATTAAAAAATGTTCTTTACATGCACAAATTTCTTTATCAANTATATGATAATATCTTTTTTTTTTCCTCTGTAATGAAGATGCCTTATTATCCAGTACTACACAACATCCAGATGAACTTAACACAGGCTCGCTCCAGCTCAGTGGTAAGGACTCATCACAGTGAGGGACTGTTTGTCTTGACCATGTCATTTTTTTACAGTTATAAAAAATGTACAAATTCAATTTCTCAAAGAATACATTTTCTGTCTTCATATAATTTGTCTAAACTTTTGACTGGTAGTGTATATAATATATGCTTCTTATATATGTGTGTGTGTGTGTGTGTGTGTGTGTGTGCGCGCACATGTGTGTGTGTGTGTGTGTGTGTGTGTGTGTTTGTGTGTTTACTTGTTCATTTTAAAAATATTGTTCAAAATAATAATATTGTTTCTATGAACGATTACATGATCTTAACAAGTAAGTAATTTTTGACATATATATTCACAACAAACTAAATGTTTGGTTCATTTTATGAATATTGATCTTAATACATCATGTTGCTGTTTTTTATCAGTAGATGATCCTCCTGATCTTCGGCCAGCAGAGATTTTTGGGAATGACCTTGTGAAAATTGGGGGAAATATACAGTTAAAGTGCATCATCTTTAACAGAAGTAAATCTTCTGATCATCTCCACATGTACCTGTGTAAAAATGGTGTTGGAGTGATAATAGAACCACTTGGAAAGAGGGATGAGCACACCTTCACTTTGAGAAATGTTTCAGAGTTGGACTCGGGAAACTACAGTTGCGTGTACTCACTTAATAAATACACTCCAGTCAAAGTGAGCGCATCAGGACAAAAAACTATCTACGTCCAGGTCACTGGTAAGAAACGTGATTCATGTTTTCTCTAATAAAAGTGTGGTGATAAAAGATGTCAGTTAAGTTCGGTAAATTTATTCTGAATCCATTGTCTCTCAATATACCATAACTGCTAATATACACTGTATGTACGCCGTGTTATTTTACCAGTTAACTGATCCAGTTATTGATCCTACAGTGGTTTGTAAATAGACTCTGGTCTGCTCTACTCTAAGTACTGCTCTTAATGACTTTAAAAACTTTACAGTGGAGAATTTCATGGGTTCATGGTCACATATGTACTCCACAGTAGAGCTGGACAGAGCCCACTTACAAATCAAGGGAATGACTGATTAGGTGGGCTCATCAACTAGCCACATACTCGTACCTTAACAAACATGCCCTAAATAGGTTGTGATGAAGTTTGTGATGCGCTTTGTTGCTTATAAGAACCTTGCTAGAAATGCACACTAGTTGCCACCCTAGTAATCACATTAATACGCTGCTTTTTTATATGATCTTTTCTTTACTTTGAATTATGATAATATCTTTAAAATCAGTGGAGTATGTAATGGTTTTATGAATGTCTTCTCCATTTTGTATTTGCTGTATTTGATATGCAATGCCGGCTGTTGGTTAAGCAGAATTCACAAAAGTACTTTAAAATCACTAATTAATTTGGTTGTGGTTTATTTCAGTGATTTCACAAAATTTACCACTAAATTGGTGGGTTAATCAATATTGGGAAACCCAGGTCTAGTGTGCAGTGATAATGTAAACCAATCTTCACATTATACACAACATACAAGTAATAAACACGCTACAAATAATATACAGTTTACAGATTATTTACAGAGTATAAGGCATTAGTGTTGCGGTAGAGGCAGGTTCATTATCCAGTACTACACAACATCCAGATGAACAAAACAAAGGCCCGCTCCAGCTCAGTATTAAGGAATGGTCACCGTGAGGGGGTATGTTTGTCTTGACCATGCTGTTTTTTACATTTATTTACAGATAGAATGTACATAATTAGGTCATATACTCTAAAGTAGACAGTACACTCTGAGGCAGTGCTTATTAAGATCACCGTCTCAAGAACAAGATATCAGATGCAAGTAACTGACTAGAGCTTGATTTGCAGCAGATGATGTAGTTTTTACGTTTTTTATGAGCAGATTAAACAATTATGGAGAATTTCAGGAAACCGTTTTTTAATCAAAGATTATTGGAAAAATCAGACAAAATCTTGAGCGCCATGCTATGCTAAAACACATACGAGGTCCAACTAATGAGATGTCTGAAACAATAAATATCTTGATATACCACATATACTCTTGATGTACCACAGTATTTTATTTCTGCCATATCTACATATAACAGTATCTTATTTGTTTTTCCTTTGTAATGAAGATGCTTCATTATCCGTTACTGAACAACCTCAGAAGAACCTGAGCATAAATGAACAAAACAGTGACCCAGTCCAGCTCAGTGGTAAGAAATGTGAGCAATGTTTTCCTTTAAAGTCGTATCACATTCTAAAAGTATAACTAAGACTAAGAAATTATGATTTTAAGAGATTTTGGTCAGTTGTGTCCTATAACATATAAATGGACTGAGACAGAGTCCCTCTAATTCACTGTAGCGCTAAATGCATCGTATGATCTTTTAAGGTTTTTGTACTGTTGTAGAAACACTTCCCGAATGTCTCAGTACGATATTTATTTACCAAATATAAAAATATATTAAAAGTTGTATTTTATTGAATTAACTAGCCCTGTTGTTCATTGTTTAAATCAGCTATGAGCTGCTCTAGTCATAATCACAGTGAGGGGCTAGGTTTCCTCCTTTCATTTTTACAATTGTAATTTTGTCATTCTCAATTCCTTAAAGAAAAATTCCTTTCTTTGTGTAATTTGGACTTTTTCCACAGTAGGTCATACACTGTAAGGTAGACAGTACATTACAAGGCAGTGCTTATTAATATCACCTTCTCAAGAACAAGATATGTGGTTTTTTTTGGATTAAGCAATTATGATGAATTTCAGAAAATTCTCACCATATTTGTGTAGCACATTTCTTGTTTTTAAATGACAAAATATTGAAAGATTTGGCCAAAGTCTAGAGTGGCATGTAAGTGTTGTTTTTTAGTGAAAATCTTTAGTAAAAGTTATGTTAAAATGTATATATTAGTTTAGACACGGCTAATTATAGTAGGTTCACCCTTAAGTTCGTGATAACTCTTTAAAATAGCACTCTTGGAATTATGCAGACTCTTGTATTACTCTTGTATTATTTCATGTTAGTTAGTCAGTTCTCATTTTTAGTTGTTTTTACACATAGCCCAGGAGAAGAAATGATGTTAATTCAGTTTTTGTAAATGTTCTGCCAACAGTTTCTCTGGACAGCCTGTTGGTTATACTTCTAGTTTTGCTGCTGGTTGTGATACTTTTCCTTGGAAGGAATCATATCAGAGCCGGAATGTTTACAAGTACGTATGACTGTATTACTTCTGCTAAGCAGGACTGAGATGTTGATTTCCGGTATATGAAAAAAATAAGACATATGACGCACATGCCAGCACAGTTACCCTCCAAATTATTATGAAATGTTAACCTTTACCTTTAAGCCATAATAGCAGTGTCCTAAAACAAGCACAGGAGTTTATTAGGAAGAACTGCATCAACCGATCAGAGCTTAATGTGAGACAAATGTGTAACACACCATGACAGTCACATTCTCAGGCCTTTCTCTATAAACATGTTTACTGTAAATGCATTATGGGAAGAATGTCCACAAATAACTGACCAGTGAAATTTGCTATTTTTGTTGTTGCAGAGTGCCAGCGCCAAAGACAAAGGTACATTAGACATGCAATTAGTGACAACACATATGACTGCAGTGCCTTCCCAACCTGTTCTGAATGAAGAATAGTCTTTATGTTAAATTTCAAACATAGCTCACATTATTAATCACTCTCTCTTTTAGGAGAGCAGATCCTGCACAACTGTAGTACCTACTGACAACACAACCATGAATATTAATTGGCAGTCTGGCTTTAAGTTATAACCCATAATAAGTGACTGTCTATGAGCAAGTCTTAGCCCTGAGTACTCTGTTCTACTTGTCATACATGCATACTAGAGCATTACTGTCTATTTATAATGGGTGGACTGAAACGGGACAATTTGCACTCAAGGTTATAACATTAGCTATTGTGATGATAATGCATATTCTGCTAGCATACCTTTGAGATTTCCATTGTTAGTGCAAAATTTATAGTGGTGAATATGCACATTGCATGCAGCTAAACATGAAAATATCCATCAGACTTTAAAATATCATATTCTCCACTCTTCTTCAGGGACTAAATTTAATTTAAGCTTGTTTCAATTCAATTAAACTTTGTCATTATACCAATACAGGGTTGTACAGTATACCAAAACACAGTCAGGCTCCTTCTCCAGTGCAGCTATTAAATAAAATAAAAAATGCAGAGCAGGGGAACTCCAGAACCAGGGTCAGAACCATTTTGTTAGCACAGGGATGCCCAGTCTTATCTGCAAAGGGCCGGTGTAGGTGCAGGTATACACTCTTAATAAACTGGAACTCACACTTCTTTAATCAGGTCCTTTGTGCATAGGATTCCGATCCTTTGTGGATGAGATTGGACACCCCTGCACTGGCATGTCAATATATTTGTATGAGCTGTATTTAAGGCTGTACAGAATAATTTTTTTTCTTCTCTCTGTTTCAGTGGACAGAATAATAATACAGGTCACTGTGATGGTTAGTTCCCATATAGTGTTATATAATATATCGTCGTTTTCCAAGCAGTTTTGAGCTATTTCTGTTGGCCAATTCATCATGACATTTTCATGCAATGTAAACAGCAGCTGCTGTGTTCAAATGATGCAGAAAAGTAAAAATCAACAAAAATGGAGATACATGTTTTTGGTATAATAGACCTGTATACTGTTCATGGCAGGTGAATTCATTCTCTCTATTTTAGCAGGCGTCTCAGAGCGAGTGACACAGGCAGTGAACAGGTACAGTTTGTTGTGATGACATCTACAAATATGAATATTCATCTTTCTAAAAGATTGAAAATATAAAAGATGTACATGTAGTTATTAGCCTGATCTTATTTTATGACATTAATACTACAGGGAAGAATCCCTTGATGACATGTGTGAATACTCCACAATACCTGAATTAAAAGGTAACACCAGTTACTCACATTACATGGGATTTACTGTCCCAAGGGAAAACAAGTTCACTCCAAAAAGGCAGCTTTGTAGGAGAGTGTAAATTAATGTAAAGAGAGTTTACTTATAGCAGTTTGGGAGCATTTTCACCAGTGCAGTTATTATTAGTCCAGACATCAGAAATGTGATATGAAAAAAATAATTATGAAATTAATATTGTTTTATTCACAGTCAACAGAAGTCCAGTAGATGTTTGGTAAGTAAGCACACAGTCTGGTCTTCTAGATGCAGATATCTAATCCTGCATTAAAGAGCAAGACTTCTATAATTGAACTCATTTCTCTCTCCCTAGTAATGCTGACACTGGGACGTATAACCTGGCTCATGACAGTACGGTATACAGCTTAGTACAGTGTTCTGGTATGTATTTTGGGTTATGTATTAGTCATATAGACATGTATGTAAAAGTGGGCAATGACTTATTTGCATAAATAAATAAATAAAAGATTTGGTAGAGGGTCTGTCTACAACGAAGATCATTAAGGTTTCTGTTGTTGTTGTTTTTCCTCCAGATGTGAAGACCGTGTCTAAACAATGTACTGCAGAACCTGTTTATGAAAAAGTACAGAAGAAGAAAAAGGCTTATGATGATTCCTTCATGTATGAATAATTATATGAGCAGTTTGGGTGTCATTAGGGAATGTTAGGCCCCCTCCTGTCCTGTCCTGTAATACTTAACATGTTTAGCACACTGGTCCTTTCATGAACTTCAACTCCCAGAATTCCCCAGGAGACCATGTGACACTCACCGCCTCTACAGGATTCAATCACAAACCATTCTTGATGTCATATTCACCAGAGTACTGAACTGTTTCATCTGTATGCAGTCACCACTAGGCTATGTAGAGACTCTTAGTTTCCAGCAGTATACTGAGTGATTGTTGTTCTTTCATCCTTTTTGTATTTCTGACTGTTTTCACTACCTCCTCGTCATGTTTGTGTCTTTTAGTCTTCTTTTTGAACTCTGCTTGTTGATGTTTTAATACCACATTTTTTAATCAACCTTTTGTTATTAAGTCACAGAAATGTGTTTGTTGTTGATCATGTACTGCAGTCATTTCACAGTTCACATTTACCATCAAATTAGCCAACGTCAGGCTAAGTTCAAATCTAACGCAGCCATTATGCCCTCTTTTCTTACTTCCTGGTTTTGGATGAAGGAGTCCAGTAAGAGTCATAAACCAAACAAGAAACATGTTAAAGAAAGTATAAACTGAATGCTGCACATTACATTCAAGTACATGAAACTTCTGGTAATACATAACAAATCAAAAACAAGTTATCCAACAACACATGAAACACATTTAAAAAAGCTTTTTCTGCAGCTTTTAAACTACAGCTAACATATGAACACAAATATACATATAAATATAGTGAATTTACAGTTGCAGAACAGTTTACTAATTAATTTGGTGATGCATGTATTTCTGGTGTAATTATATTAGTAGTGTTGTCAGTTAAAAGTAGTATTGCCAAATAAATCAAGTACAGTATAATCTCTCATGAAAAAGAAAAGTCTTTTAAATGTACTCATTGTATTGCTTTCACATTAATAGCCTTGTGAAATGGGCTCTTATTTGGCAAGAAGATCACAACTGTTGTTAAAGGCTACAGGATTCATTTCAACAAAGCAGAACTTAATTCTCTTATATGATCAAAACTACTATATTCAGTTTACTTTCCTGCTTCTAAAGGCCACTTATATGGCACTGACAATGTATTAAACAGACAGAGTGACTGAAAATCAAGAGTGCTGTTAGATCAGCTCTGTGCTTTCACTGGCCAATAAGAGGAACTGGGCAGGTTACAGTGTGGTTAATAAAGCTTCACCCAGTGGCTGCATGATCAGGGTACAGTAGCACATGCTAATCTGAAGTTCATGTGATGAGTTTGAGCAGGTGATGGATACACTGTGCTTCATAATATGTAAATAGCCTTTTTTCTTTTTATCTAAATTCATATCTTTCATATCTGAGTTTTGTTAGCCGTGTTATTTTATCAGTTAGCTGATCCAATTTGAATACCTAAAACGATTTGTATGACCGTAGTCCACTGTGTTCTTGTAGAGACTCTAAATTGTTTATTTACTTCATGTTGCAAACAGCTTAATGTGACTTAGAATGAAGGAGAATTACAAAAATACAGAACTGTGCAAAAGTCAAAGATGTCTGTTCATTTATTGAATTTCTGATCAAAATATCCAATAATTAGATCATCTTTCAGGCCGAGATAATCCTGAAGAAGTTAAGTAACGTATTTACATAATAAAGCAAAAAGCCAAAGGAAAATAATTAGAAAGAAACCAGAGTTCCCAAAACTAGATTTTAAATAATGAATTGTAATATACAGAGAAAACAAGACTCCTAACAACCATACAAGACCTGACAGACCAGCAAAACTGTCCCCATCAGATAAACAGTATGTTCAGCTTTTGTCCTCGGGTCAAGCTCCACTCCTGCTTCAGATCTGAAAACATCCACATGTGTTTCTGTCTGTCATTCCACTGTGAGAAGACAACTCAATACTAGGGGTCTAAAAGGATGTGTAGCTGCCAAGAAACCTTTTTACCTACTGAATTCACTAAACTAAAGATAATGTGCGACTTGGTTAAATAAGCTGCTGCTGTTCAAATGAAAACAACACACTTCAACAACACTGAATGTGTTTGGAATTTATCAATACTGTGATATCACATTTAGTTGTTGAGGCGTCTATGACATTTTCTGTTAAATGTATGTTATATACTTATATATTCTTATTTTACAGTATATAATTATATACTTGTACACAATTGTTTTTACTGGAAATGGAAATAAATGAAAGTGTGCACTGAATTTTCACAAGTTGAAGAAATAAATGATTGGGTTTTTAACACCTTAACAAGCAATCTTATACCTGAGCATGCAATGGGGAAGTAGACAACTTCAAAGAAATTTAACCCTGTGCTGCTTAAGAAATGCATGCTAGATTACAAATTGTCACTGTTACACCAAAATCATGTCTATTGATGGCATTTTATATTTTTCATAATTTGATAACCTAAATTACTGTTTCCCAAAATTTTATGATGCACAAACTAACATAAATGGTCCAAAATTATTTCTTATGTCAACTTTCAGAAGCTAAGCTAGGATATATAAGGCTTGTGTTCTGAAAGTGATGAAGTATAATTGTTATCACTATTCTCACCTTAGAAAAGCCTTAATACACTGCTTTTATTGATTTTAACATTTGCCTTATAATATTTTCATACTATTGAATAATATACCATGGATTTGTGAATGTATTGTTTTGATTATTGACATACTATGTAAATCTGTTCAAGACTAACAAATACTTTAAACTCACTTTTAAATTTGACAGCTGGAGATTGCTAACATGTAAACACAAACATAGTAGCACAGTAAACTAAGAAAATGCAGTGAGGAATGAATGGCTAAATGTATGAGGTAAACAGATACAGGGTGTTAATAAAACTATTGTACTCTCAAAATATAAAACAGACACAATGACTGAAATTCCAGAGCTGCTTAAACAACTCTGCACTGCCACTGATCAATAAGAATTGGTTCTTCTTGTTCAAATATCCTCATGAGACCATCAGGACAAAAAACAATTCAAGTCAAAGTCACTGGTGAGAGACATGAGATCTGTTAGGACAGAGCCAATTAACAAATCAAGGGAATGGCTGGTTAGGTGGGTTCATTAAACAACCATATACTATGTGAGTTATTAGGACATCTAGAAAAACCTGTACCTAAGTAAAATATTAAAGAAGAGTTTGCAGTGCAATGTTGCTTCCAGGACACCACAAAACCTCTAATAAATAATAATAATCTTTAATTACTCAAAGTACAATCATAGCTTCAGAATTGAAGTAGAGCATGTAACAGATTTATAAAGCAATTGTTGTTGTTTTTTCATTGATATAATATGCTCTCTGCCTGCAGTTGCTTGAAAATGATTTAAATTTAAAATCACTCATAAATTTGCCATTTGTATTTTGTATTTATTTCAGGAATCGCTAAAACAAATGAACAAAACTCTGACCGCGTCCAGCTCAGTGGTAAGAGACATGGGCTGGATTGTCATTTATAATAATTTCACATTATAAAAGTAGAAATAGTCAAGAAATATTAGTTTAAATTTAGAGGTTGAAGTCAGTCATGTCCTGTACAAAACGAAGGGACTGAGGTTAGTTCCTCAAAGGGACTGTAGTGGTAAATGCGTCATGTAAAATTAAGATTATTCATACTTGTACAAATGCTTTCTGAAAGTATTAATACAGTATGATATCAGCTACCAAATATGGAACATATATTATGGCATCATTTTAGTGAATTAGCCTTGTCAATATTTAAACTAAAGGACGCAGGTGGTGTAATACGCATTTACAGCAGTTAGTAATGTGAGTCCCTTTCTTGTTTTTGGGATGTGTGCATGTGAGGTTTAAAGAACCTCCTCATACAGTAAAGGTTCTAGGAAGAACTAACTTAAATTAGTACATTTAGAGAACCTTTAAATTAAACACAATTCAGTTTCATTTCATTTAACTTTGTCATTACACCAATACAGGGTTGTACAGTATAACAAAACACTTTCAGGCTACTTCTATAGTGCAGTTATTAACAAATAGATAAAATTAGTGAGTAATAGTGCAAAGACAAAAGGACACACAATACAATATGTGCACAGACAGCAAATAAACAGATATGCAAAATGTGCACCTTACAAAAATCATGTGACGGTTCTTCACTATTAAAAAATGTTCTTTACATGCACAAATTTCTTTACCAAATTGCTGCTCAGGCAGCTCAAAGAAAACTATTAAATATGCTCATTAGTTTAGCAATGCACATTCATTAATCACTTAAATTGAATTTGCTGTATATGTTCTTGTTTCAGATCTACAGTGGCGGATAAACTTCATGAGATTATTAGGATCATTTGGAGTCGTCATATTTGCTTGCTTGATATTGGTTTTTGATGTCTATTCAAAAAAGTGGAGAAATTCTGCAGTTTTTTTTACTGTTGCTAAATTTATTATTTTTATACTTGCATTTGTGGATTTGAAATCTGAGTTTAATCACTTTTATTACTAAATGCTTCCCTGAATAGTTCATTTTGAAAAGCACTTTGTGGCTTTTGTCTGTAAAGTGATGTGGAAATTTCTGTGCAAGACTAGAATAGACCACCGAAACTGTAAGAAGACAACTAAATGCTATTGATGTCAAGACGCCATAAAACTGGACTGAGGTGTCCTAATTTATAATGGGGAATACTTGAATCATGAAAAGAACAAAATGCAACCAACTCATACGTCTGAATTTTGAAGTTGTAGAAAAGTATCCCTGCAGATTTCTTTAAAAGAATGGAAGTGAAAACTAAGTTTAACACTAAACACCGAAGAAAATTATGTTGTATTTAGTTGTTTTGGTTTCTGAGTCATTTTCTATGAAATATATATGTTCTCGTCACGGCGCGGTTGGGGGTGTGGACCCAAGCGCAGGGCGGGAACCCGTTTGTACCGATGGAGAAGTTTAACTGCAAGCAAACGGGTTTCCTGGCTGTGGACGCACGTGAAACGATGCGTGCGGGGAGTGAACTGCTTCGGGAAAGTGGTTGTGCAAACTGGGCTGAGGTGAGTCAGAAGGGGTTTAGTGAAGGACAGAGAGAAAAGCGCAGGAAGCTCAAACAAAGGAGACGACAGAGGATTTTTTCTGAGCCTTAACGTTTGTATTTATTTAATTTTTTTTTTTTTTTTGCCTTTTTTAGTTTTCTCTCGTTCAGTTTGACTTGTGCTTTTTTCTTCTTTATTTATTTACTTATTTTCTATGCGCCCGGCTTGCCTCTTCCTTTGCAGCACGGGTCTTGCCTCTGTTCTGTTCCGTTCCGTTCCGTTCCGTTCCGTTCCGTTCTGTTCTGTTCTGTTCTGTTCTGTTCTGTTCTGTTCTGTTCTGTTCTGTTCTGTTCTGTTCACCGTACCGTCTACCCCTCTACAAAGGTGTAGCAGTGATGGCTGTTCGGTGGGAGTATATATAGCCGGCGCCTCAGGTGTAGCTTGTTGGGTGATCAGCCCGGGGCATTCTGGGGGTTGGAGTTCCGGGCTGTAGTTGCCTCAGGACGACGCCGCCCGAACCNTCTTGCCTCTGTTCTGTTCCGTTCCGTTCCGTTCCGTTCCGTTCCGTTCTGTTCTGTTCTGTTCTGTTCTGTTCTGTTCTGTTCTGTTCTGTTCTGTTCTGTTCTGTTCACCGTACCGTCTACCCCTCTACAAAGGTGTAGCAGTGATGGCTGTTCGGTGGGAGTATATATAGCCGGCGCCTCAGGTGTAGCTTATTGGGTGATCAGCCCGGGGCATTCTGGGGGTTGGAGTTCCGGGCTGTAGTTGCCTCAGGACGACGCCGCCCGAACCCTTACAGTTCTGCTTTATTTCTCATGATTAAAAATATTTTGACTAGATATTAAATAGATGAACATGTGGTGTCTGGCCTTTGCATGTCACATTTGCTTCCTGACAACAGCACACCTTCACCGGTTAGACTCTGTAGAGTCCATGGATCTCTGAGCGTCCATGATCATATGACTCCTATACCTACAACATCTACCAATCACAGCCACTCCATCATGCCACATCACCTGAATACTGTCTGTTCACATATGGTACCAGTTTATATTACATACCTGTTCATTTCACACATACACACTGTGAGGTATCACTGCTGTTTATAGAGCATTTTTTCTTTTCTTTGTCTGTCCTGTGTTTTTGACTTACTTGGTCTTGGCTTATCCTGGATGATTTTTGGTTGCTGGTATTTGGATGCTTTGTTTGGCTTTTTTATTGCAATATATGTACATTTCTGTAAGCCTGGAATTTAAAAATTAAGCTAGCTGTGCCGTTATATTAAAATGAGCTTTAGATGTTATTACCTTAATTAAATAAAAGTGTCTTTGTAGAGGGCAGGTCTTCTGTCACAGCACCGAATATTGCATTTCTTAACCTAATCATCCCAGTTGAAAATATTTGATTGTGTATCCAAATCATTGACCTTTATACATGCTTAGGAAGGCCTATTGACTCGCATATAAACAGAGTAACAAATCATCACATTTTAAATGTTCTATATCAAAATCTTGGATATCTTCAAACTCAAGTCCTGCTCAACCCGCCCAGCAGTATTCTGTGAGATCTAATGAGATTTAATAATACCAGAAATGAAAGCCTTAGCGCAACTACTGCCAGGAAGACTCCAATGCTGCTGTGATGGTCATAAGGCAGGCAATACAAACTGGTGAAATTTTGTAATTGTTAGCTACTAGGAAATTTATTTAGCTAATATTATGCATTACGTTATATTGAATCAGTGCACGGTCTTAGATAACATAACCTT
>JAVGWN010000998.1:0-13076 GCA_034552555.1 Semaprochilodus insignis
AACTTGGTCTACTCAATATACGATCTCTGGCACCCAAAGCACTTATTGTAAATGAAATAAATACTGATAGCCAACTTAATGTATTATGTCTCACTAAGATGTGGGTCAAAAAGAGGGATTATTTAGCCCTAAATGAATCTACCCCACCAGGGTTCAGTTATTATCACAATCCACGCATCAGTGGTAGAGGTGGAGGTGTAGCTACCATCTATAACACTGATATGGGCCTCACTCAAATTGCAGGCCATGAAGTAAAGGGTTTTGAAGTACAAAATATTAGAGTAGCCAGCCCCTGTCCTGGATCTACTAGCTTTATATTATCTACAGTATATCGTCCCCGGGTCCTTACTCAGAATTTCTTACAGAGTTTGCAGAGTTTGTAACAAACATAGCCCTCTCTGCAGATAAGGCTCTTGTAGTCGGAGACTTTAACAGTCATTTTGAGAATAACCAAGACCCTTTTAAAATAGCTTTTAAGGTTCTTATTGAGGCTATGGGCTATACTCAAAACGTGATAGGACCTACTCACCGCTGTAACCATACCTTAGATTTAGTATTATCACAGGGAATCAGGGTAGAAAACTTAGACACCTTCTCTTAGAGTGATTGCATCTTGGATCATTACTTAATACTGTAAGTCGTTCTAGATTATAATTTTTGCATACCGTCCCACTACCAATATAAACAAAATATCACTGCCTCTACGATAGATAGCCTTATAAATAGCCTACCAGTTCTATTAAACGTCCTTGCCCCGTTGGGCCTCGATGAGGTTGAAGGTAGCACTGAATTCCTGCAATCCACTCTTCAGTTAACTCTCGATAGTGTGGCACCGATAAAGAAGAAAAATGCTAGAAGAAGAACGCTTGCGCCGTGGTACAACGACCACACTCGCACACTAAAACAAAAAGCTCGTAGTCTGGAACAAAAAAAGGCGTACATCAAAATTAGACTGTTTCTGAATTGAGTGGAAAAACACTGTCGTAGAATATACATGCCCTAAACACAGCTAAAGCTGCTTACTTCTCATCACTCATTGATAAAAACAAAAATAATCCTAAAGTCCTGTTCAGCACTATATCGAAATTAACTAGTAACATTAAACAGTTTGAAGATTGTATTCAAACTACATACAGCTGTGACGACTTTAGCAGATTCTTCAATGACAAAATAGAACGCATTAGAGCACAAACCCAAAATACGTCTCTAAATCTAATGACACAGCATGACGTGTGCCCTGTCAGCCCAAAAGGTGAACTGCTATCCCTTAGCCCCATCACTCAGGATGAATTAATGAAGCTAATTAGCTCTTTCAAATCCTCAACATGTATACTAGACCCAATACCAACAAACCTACTCAAACAGATCATCCCTTGGTTAAACCTCTGCTCTATATAATTAACTCGTCCCTCAGTCTTGGACATGTACCGAAATCCTTAAAACTTGCAGTTGTTAAACCCCTAATTAAAAAGCCTGAACTCGATCCTAATGAGCTCGCCAACTATAGACCAATTTCCAATCTCCCATTTATAGCAAAGATTCTAGAAAAAGTGGTCTCGCAACAACTTTACTCCCACCTACATGAAAACTCTCTTCATGAGATGTTTCTGTCTGGCTTTAGACCTTTTCACAGTACTGAAACAGCATTAACTAGAGTGGTAAATGATCTCCTCATGGCGCTCAATAGTGGTCATATCTCTACATAAGTCCTTTTAGATCTCAGCACTGCTTTTGATACTATCAACCACAAGATTCTTCCTTGATAGGCTAGAAAATCGTGTTGCCATTAAAGGACAGGCTTTGTCCTGGTTCAGATCATATCTGACTGACCGCTATAAATGTATTAGTTCCAACAATAAACACTCTGATCATACACCAGTTAGATAAGGTGTCCCTCAAGGGTCAGTGCTCGGGCCACGTCTGTTCTCTCTTTACATGCAGCCTCTTGGTAACATAATCCACAGTTTCAACATCAGCTTTCACTGCTATGCAGACGACACACAACTATATATATCAGCCAAACCAAATGAGGCTTTAAACCTAAATAAACTTGAAGACTGCATTAATAATACCAGATACTGGATGGCCTACAATTTCCTTCAGCTTAATCCAAGCAAGACTGAGGTCCTGCTACTCGGACCACATGCAGAGAGAACTAAACTCTCCCAATTCGTCCTGAATTTAGATGGCCACACTATTATTCCAAGCTCCACTCTAAAAAATCTAGGCATCATCTTCGATACTAGCTTGTCTTTTGATGCACATGTCTGTAACATAGTTAAGATGGCATTCTTCCATCTGCGCAACATCGCTAAATTACGGAATATCCTATCCGTAAAAGACACGGAAAAGCTGGTGCATGCCTTTATAATTTGTAGGCTGGATTATTGTAATACCCTTTTAGCAGGATGCTCCAATAAGACCCTACATAAGCTCCAGCTGGTCCAGAATGCAGCTGCTAGAGTCCTTACTAGAACAAAAAATATGATCATATATCCCCAGTATTGTCATCATTACACTGACTACCTGTTAGATTTACTGTGGAGTGCAAGATTCTCCTCTTAACATATAAATCCTTAAATCGCCCCGCAGTATCTCAGTGAACTACTTCAGTCATACAAACCCACACGTGCGCTCCGCTCACAAAATAACGGCCTGCTGACAGTACCTAGAATTAGAAGAACCACAGCAGGTAGTCGAGCCTTTTCTTGTGTAGCTCCAAAGCTGTGTAATCTTTTCCCTTTATACGTTCGGGAATCAGACGCATTCTCTACTTTTAAAACTAGACTCAAAACTTACTTGTTTGCACAAGCATTTGGCTGATATCACCTGTTTACCACTACAATTTACAACTCTCCATAAATGGACAAACTGTAATATACAAACTGTTTTCTCTCTTGCCCTCTCTCTCTCTCCTGCCCTCTCATCTGTCTTCTCTATGAGCTGATCGATCCTGATGGATAACACTGAGGAGCTACCAGCACTGAGGAATTTTCTCCAGGATCCCACGCCCTAAATTATACAACAATTTGCAATGCCTACCTCTCAGTCCTCCTATTCAGTGTCTCTCATTCTCTCTCTCGCTCCCTTTTTCTCTCTTTGTTAAACCCAGGAATGACATTTCTCCTGAGTGATCACATGGGAGCCCCCACAGCTGCTAGAGTCACCAGAGAATCATCTCCAACGTGGGTCTCCTGTCCTGGTTTCTCCAGCTCGTCACCCGACATGACTACAATGACAGCAATAGAGCCGCCAGCATCTGATATTGATCGTTAATTCTATCTCTCACTTAAAGAGAGAACCTATGGGTCGGCTCCACCTTTGTAATTACTACCTCCTGGATTAATCGGACTATATCTAATAGATGTTCTACACTCCTTTTCCTGTTCTGTTTTTCACTCTGCAACCGGGATCGACCTGAGGAGGATGGGTTCCCCCCTTGAGCCTGGTTCCTCTCAAGGTTTCTTCCTTACTCAAAGGGGTTTTTTCCTCACCACTGTTGCCTCTGGCTNNNGATTTCCCTTCCTACGTCTGTACATGGACTCTGCTTTTCTGTAAAGCTGCTTTGAGACAACATTAGTTGTAAAAAGCGCTATAGTTCTCTAACCTGAATGCATTATGTTATGTCAGAAATTACACTCCTTGTTTGGCATTTTGACTTACACTTTCAAAGACTATAAGATATTATACAAAGATCAAAAGGCCAATCTGAACAAAACTCTGATAATTAAACATAACATATGGTGACCTTTTGACAAATTCTG
Organism: Semaprochilodus insignis; assembly: GCA_034552555.1. Taxonomy (NCBI): domain Eukaryota; kingdom Metazoa; phylum Chordata; class Actinopteri; order Characiformes; family Prochilodontidae; genus Semaprochilodus; species Semaprochilodus insignis. The sequence goes on from JAVGWN010000998.1 coordinate 3,765, forward strand.
ACTCACTTTCACTGAGCTCTTGTATGCCAAAAAATGCCCTTATGGGTCCATTGGGTCTAATTATGGCATGCATATCAAAGGGGTAAACCTTGAGAGCCAAACAACTTTGCGAATCGTATATCTCTGTACCAATGTTTACCTGCATGTCCCCGAGGGGCCCTAGCCAAAACAGCAGTGTTGAGCTAACTTGCAAATACAGCTTGGACCCTGTGAATCGCTTATTCGCTTTGGGTTTTTTTTGTTTGTTTGTTTGTTTGTTTGCTTGCTGTGGGCTTCACCATATATAAGGAACCTGAGTTTCCACATTTCTGCATAAAACAGTCACTGAGATATAAACAAAGTCACTCAGAGTCATTTGATGTATGAACTAATCGTTCACATTGGTGGTGGTGATAGGAACCAGACATCTGAGAAGCTTTTAATATCTCTAAACTACTTTAAGCTACATTTAATGTGTTTGAATATGCTGGCTGATGCCTAAGTGAATGGTTTTCAATAGTTCTGAAATAAGCTTTTGTATGTTTTTGTCTCAAATTAATGTTTTAAAAGCCATTCATAATGGAGAGGTGTATGCAAACTGTGGTGAGGCGAAATGGTACAGCCTATCATACAGTTTAGAAGAGTAGTACACGGTTACACCGGTCTTCAGTGACTTACCTCTGTGCTGAGGATCTGCTGTATGTGTGGGGGAGGTTTTGTCCACTTTCCCTGCAGTTGTAATGTGTATGTTCTCCTCAGTTCCTGTACTGGAGCTCCTTTTGTTGCTTCTGGTCTCTGGTATCTCTGTGTCCTCATTGGCATAAACGTCTTCATATGAACGTCCACTGCTGTCTGAATTTCTTCTGCTAGAGTTTGTATATATATTCTCCATCATATCCATACTGCTGTAGCGGATGTTAACTCTAACTCTGATACCTCTTAAAAATGGCTCTGCTTATGGTTCATGTGTGCTGAATGGAACAAGGTGTTACATGTTGGTTGTTCTTTATTGCACTCTCTTTTTTTGTGTGGTCAGTGTTTATCATGAAGTGAAGTAGTGTGGCTAGAGGTGACCTGCCTGCTATCATGCTGTATTCAGTAGCACATGGTGGTGGTTCTTCCTGCTTGTTCAATAAAAGTGATGACATCTGTGGGCGTGTCGGGAAAAGAAGTAAGGCAACAATGGCGACACTCAGTGGTCTGCTGAAGAACCTCTTCTGTCTTCTTATCACCAGTAGTTGATCAGTGCTTGCTTTCTGGACATAAACAAATATCTGGAATAACAGCACAAACACTCATAGGTAATCTATACACTCCGCCATCTTGTTACTACTGTTTATTACTGCTGTGCGAGATCCTTTGTCGACAGTGATGATGTATCCTTTGACAGTCCTCTGTTCTAATAAAAACTGGTGCAAACGCACACTGGTTCCATGGATAGCACCAAGGTTCTACAAAGCCTTTATCAAACCAGTTCAAGAACCAAGGTTCTTATGGCAGCAATGACCACAGCCCTTTCATGACCCTTTGTGAAGGCATTGGTGGTGTGGTTTGGCCGGCATGTCCAGCATTCAAGAAGGTGGTATTTCAAGAAGTCTCTATTGTGCACCAACAGAGCGTAACTAGCGCTCTTGCATAACTAAATTGTTTGGTCTACTGTTTTGCTAAATAACTGTTTCCATTTATTGTCAAAGGCACACATTTGCACCCTGCTAGCTAACTAACAGTTTAAGTGGACTCGCACACCATTATGAAAAAAGGGGAATAGAAGGAAGTCATTTGAGTCTTTACCTACGTCTACACTATGAACAAAACCTAAAGACAATGATTAATCACTTTTAGACAGTGCTTCTTGTTCTATTGTAAACAAAACTGTTACTCCTTTAAAGACTTTAGTTTGACCTTTAGTCTGTCAGAAAAGAATCAGAACTTATTGAGTGTCGGCTGTAAAGAATTATTTTTGCTTTTGCATCTGCTTTATAAATAGGATAAATGTGAGCGTTCCATCACAATCAACCAGAAGAGGGCACTAACGACCAGCTAATAGTTAGTTTTCTGTTTCATTTTATACCCTTTCAACATTCAACCACAGACCTATTGGTAATATGCGGCTGCTTTGGTAATTTTGGACCTTCAAAACAAGTTTTTGAGCATCTTACCAGTACCAAAAGACACCAGAAACATGTTCAGGAGATGAAACAAGCGCATCCACAGGTAAGACAGCTAAATGTGAACCTGTACAAACCACCAAAGTTGAATGGCATGCCTTAGAATTTCTGCTAAACAGCTAAAGAACTGCTAAAAAGGGTCTTTTGATGTTAGTTAGTGTTTTGAGCTCATTAAGGGAACATAAGGATATGTCACTCAGGCCTAGGTTAAAGCACCGCTAAACTTATATGATATATTGCACAGGCAGTCGGTCCATTACACCTACTGAATTTAGCCCTTGAATGGGAAGCCTTAAGTAATGTTTCCGGTAGCGCTTAACAGAACTGGCCTGTTGTTTTCTGTTACATTGTATAGCCTTTCAACATTCAGCTTTTTGGTGCTTGACAGTTCCTTGTCGCAGATTAAACATATCAGGTAACCAGCTGGAGTGAATGAGTGCAAACAGGTCTGTCCATTTGTTTCACAATGTCCAACCTAAATCTTTGCCATTTTATTACCTACCAGCCAGGCGAGAATGTTGACTGAGCTGCTATGTGACCGGCAGTCTGCATGCCATGTCTTTAGGGTGTAGTTACATTACATCCAGTGTTTAAGCCATTTATTATTAGTTTTCTCTCAGCATGAGCTTGCTGTTTTCTGTTTAGCTCCCATCACAGTGTTTTTAATAGAAAACATGTTTACTGATCGGATCACTTGGTTAATCCACTTCTGATTAAGTGAAATGACTTGCATCTGTTTGCAAGCTGTCAAAATTATATCTACTTTCTTGTTCAAAGTTTGATGATCCAGGTAGTGATTACCCATGTAATGCAGTACAATGCAGAATTAAATCTTAGCTCACTCAGTGATATGAGAAACCTTGGAAACTTTTTCTTTTGGTCACTGCATAACGCTGGTTAATGTTACTTCATAGTGTAGGCCTATAACACTATATAACTTGTCTACGTGAAAATCTCACTGAAGACTTACCTCTGTTCTAAAGTTCTCCCGCATGTAAGTTGGGGGTTTTTTCAACTTTGTCAGCCATTTTTTCCTCAAGTGTATATTCTCTGCAGTTACTATATCCGAGTTCCTTCTGTAGCTCCTGGTCTCATCTACTTCTATAATGTCCTCATTGGTGTAAATGTCTTCATATGAAGGTCCACTCCTGTCTGAACTTCTTCTGTAACTGTATTTCAAAAGCTCTGTTCAAGTATATTAGCCTACTGTGAGTTTACATCATGTAAGCATGTCAAGTTTCCTTCTACTGTAGAAACCACACTTACTCAAATGCAGAATGTGTCGGCAAGAGTAGCAAAGGTGGCATGGATGTGTGTGGTGTACAGTGAACTTCAAGTGTGGACATCATAGCAGTGCAGTTCTTACCGGACATTCCGTGGTGACTGCAGTTAGCACTAATAGCCAGCATTAAACCTTGCTATCTGGGAGAGTTCTAAAGGTTGGAATACCATTTTCTGACACATCTCTCTATTACAACATGGTTCATCTGCATCGACCTCTTGAACTAGAAGTTTTCCTTTCATTTAATTCAGCCTCTTGGTGATCTTCATTTCAGGATATTCAGGATATATTATTATGCAGCCTTCCATTGTTGCGTTTGCAGAACTGTTCATATTGGGATCAGTTGCAGGACAAAGAATGATATTGCTTTAGATTTGGCCTGCTTGGTTAATTATGTGAGTTGGGTCACTTTTTAAACTGGCCACCGGTGGGTAGACCATCATGTTGTGATGAGACCATATGCGCTGTACTGTGCTGTAATACTAGTGGGCCAAAGCACTACATTTATACTAAACACCTGATTCAACTCATCAGTCAATTACCAAGACCTATGTGGGTTGACTTGAGTGTTAGAAGATGGAAATATCCTCTGACTGTCGACCATAACTTTTGAAATTAATGAGATGCATAATATGATATATCCGGAACCTTGCAAAAACATGCCCTGGCAAAGAAGACAACAGCCAAACAACCAGCTTTCACAATTTGAGCAATGGAGGAAGAACGTGAGAAGTAGGACCGTGCTTTACTGACCGACTGCTCAAATGCATGGGAGAATGGGAGGGTACACATCTGGTGGTCATTGCGGTTATGGACAGTAAATCCCCGTCACAGACCTTTGCCCAACATTTGGAAGGTGTAGCATATCAGTAGGTGTCCACCCATACTGTTTGATGTTGTTTGCAGTGGCAGGGCCTTTCAGCTTGTTACCCATTGGTGTGGCTTACTGTTGACCCTTAAACACAGTACTGCGGCTACAGAAGAGCCAAAAACATTGCCAGTGGCAGGATGTGTCATGTGTTGCGAGTTCAGTTCATTGAATCATGATCGACTGATCTATGTAGGCACCATGGTGAAAGGCTCATGAAGGCATGCATTTTGCAGCACCATAATAAGTACAGCACCAGTTGTAAGGTTTGAGGTACCCTTCAGTTACACACACCAGAGATGAATGTTGGGCAAGTGTATAGGCTACCGGTGTGTCTTTTTGTCCTTGCCAGATCATGTAGAAGCTGTTTGTCCTTGCAATCTCCATAAAAAGACACTGGCAGTAAAGTAGGTCAAACTGAATAGCTCAGTGACTGTAAAGATGGGTGGGGAGGAGGCATGCACTGTCTGCGGTCTGTGTATTTAGTAGGACAGTGGACACTCTGTAACCCCTTTGTGTAGCACCTGCAAAGGGGGTATTTCATGCCCCCGTCATGCCCAGGGACTCGGCTCAGACTTTTCCCAAACTCTGTGGGGTTGCCAAGACAGCGACTTTAGAAACTGGGGAGTAATGTAGCACGTTTTCTTTCAGTTTCAGTTTCACGAAAGAAGTTAATCGTTAACTCTTCTGAGTTACTGTGGTAAATGACGCCTTTAAACCGAGCTGCTGAGTTCAGTTTAGGCAGAATCTTAAGTAGACACACGCTCCCAACGCAGTGCACCATGTAGGTCATGAAATAACGGTTTCTACACACAAATATTGCAGTATGTCTAAAATATGCCCTTTACATTCGGCTATAGCCGAGCGTTTGCTCAGCGGTGTGACTGTTTCCGAGTGTTGATTCAACCCGGCAATCACAAACCAAGTTCCGCCTTGATACGGTCCAGTGTTCTGTCTTACCTTTTCTATTCTATTCTATGTGTATAATATGAGGAAAATCTAAAACACATAAATATAAAGACTATCTTGTCACATAAATATAAAGACTATCTTGCATAACAATCTGAACCGCTGTTATAAAGATAACACACCTGTTATCAGGAATGTCCTGAGAAATCACATGGTTTCTTGGTAAGAGTCTGGAGATTCAATTTATGGGCTTAACTAGCCTGAGCAGTACTAGTATCCACCGCTGCTGCTCTCTCTAGAAGCTGTTGTCTGATTGTTTTTGTCTGCTTGAGACTTTATATCATTCAGGGCCAAATACTACTAGAGAATAACGGATATCCACATTTTACACCTGCAGGACGGACATACAGAGCACAGGTAGGTTTAACCTGCACCGCAATGTTGTATACAGTACAAAAGAAACGAATTCTAGCTAATACTGACCCTGTGAGTGAGTTACTGTTGTAAAGTTTGCTTTTAAACTGACAAGATCTAGAGCTTACTAGAGCTTAAGTGTAGGCTGAATCGGTCCCTTCTCTCAATATGGTGCACTATGTACCAGGGCGTATAAGTGAGTTTGACAAGGTCTCCCTCCCGACCCCACCCCATGTCAAACGCATTCATGCATTTGCTTCTATGAATCAAAACCCACTACCAGAAATATTAGATATGAATCAAAGACTTCCTCTGAAATATTAGCTTAGTTATAAGCTGATTCCACTGTAGCTATGGCAGTAACATACTGTATGTTTAATGGAATTACATTAAACAGCAAATGAACAAAATGCAGCAACCTTCATTCCCGTCCTCTCCTTTTTGGGTTTAATCCATTACAATCATGAATCCTGATGACTATATGTATATAACATTTCAAACAAAGTAATACTAATGCTGGACTTTGAGCTTTTCTGTAGGTGCAAAATGCTGAAAAAAGCGCAAATTTTCACATTTATTAATTATTCATTTATTTAAGATCTCACCTTATTTTCTTCATCTATCACTCCTTCATCTAACACTCTCTTGTTTATACCAGCATTGTCCTGGTAAGCTGATATGTGGTATCTGAAATAATATAACAGGCTTGGTTAATCATTGCATTAATCATGATTATGTCACTGCTCTATTTTGTAACTCACATTTATGCCCCCTGATGGTTTTATTATTTTTTGTGGCATTATGCATTATTACAAGACTAGCATTCACATTAGACAGTAAGGCTATGTCCCAATACACACACTTTGGAGCTTTACACACTGCATTACTGAAAGCATTTCTAATGGTGCTGGTGTTGCAGATCTAAGATCACCGTTTGAAACATAAAGAGAGAGACATTCTGTGATTAGACATACACAGACACAGAAGTACACCTTCCTAAGTAGTTACCTAGCCATCAATGACAAACCTGGGTACAGCACTAGTGTTTTCCTTTCAGAGTAGAACTACAGTCTCCGGTAAATAACAAGTTGACAGTATTTTACATTAACATAGGCAGTCGGCTTAGATTGCATCACTTGTAAACGTTCTTTTATTATTGAAGGGGATCCTTGATGTTTTCTCGACCAGAGAAATGTAGAAGCTTAAAAGGGAGCCTGTATTCCACCCTTAGTAAAGCACAGATTAAACCCGTAATATCTCCATTACTCCACCACTGAATTTAATGATCTATGGCTAGATAGTAGTGGGCTCTGATTAACGTATCTGTTCTATACTAGTCAATCAGAGAATTTTGCTTTGACAGCCAAGATGCAATACTTTCCAGAGGCATTTAAAAAATTAACCCCATTAAATATGATGTATTGATATGCAGTTTCATTGNATGTGAGGCAAGGAAACCAGGCTTTCAGGGGGCCCAAAATTCCTACCAGCACCCCAGGTCAAAATTCACTGGTATACACTGAAATTTCTCCTAAACATTTCTCCTTTTTTTTTAACAGATCACAGAGCAGTACCACATCTTCTGGGTTTCCAGCCCAGTCATCATGGCTCACAGGTGAGTGAAAATGTATTTCAGCTCTTTTTTGATGACGCAGTTCATTTACCACAGTCACCATCATTAGCTCTCAGATTTAATTGTACAGTACCATCAGCTCTTGCCGAAAGCCAGAGCAGCGTTGTGTGATGACTTTTTAGATTTATTTATTTCTCTCTCCACAACCTGGGCCTACCCAGATTGACCTCAGACTTGTCCAATTGAATGGAGAAAGAGTATTTTAATTAGTCAAATCAGTTAAGATAAGTTACATTTGATTAGCCTTCAGTTTGTTCTCTGCGTGCCATTTTAATTAGAAACTCAGGTGGCAGCTAAAGGATGAAACTGTGGGCATTCAAAAGTGAGATTTCATCCTAGAGAGTCTATTGTTTTCTACCTGTTCAAACGACTAACATCACTTAAGTACATTAAAAGTAGGACCTAAACAGATATTGTTCATGCCCATCATGGCAATGATTGGCTTTGTTGATTAGATTCAAGTTTTTGAGTTTGCTGTGTTTCCTGACTTTGTATATCTCAGCTTTATGTTACAACTTAGCCTGCTAGTAATAAATGTGTTGAGCGGATGCGGCTCGTCTCTACCATTCCTCTGAACTCCAGTCACCAGAGTTCATTGCTGGTTGCTCTGTTTGGAGTGCTCCTCGTGTTTTCCCCGATTGTTTATGTTTTTGGCTTCATCTCTCTCTTTAGGTATGTTCGCTCCGATTCTTGTTTTTTCCTGCTAGCTGACTGTACTGCCCTTTGCTGCAAACCTGTGTATAAAACTTGTTTGCCTTATACTCTGCACTGTCTGGTCAGTCCCTCGAGCGTTACAGCTTTATCTAGTTAACTTTCTGCACAATGTGGATAAAATAGTAACGCCGCTGAACAATCCGCTCTGCATCAGCTTTTCAGACTCCTGTAAACAATGCTATTATTCAGTCACACTAGCTCATGTTTCCAACTCTGAGTGTAATGAAAATGAAAAGGCCTGCAAATGGAGGAAAAGGAGGTGTGTTTGAATACCACACAGTCCAATCCAAGGCTGATATTTTAAGGTTTATTTGTGGTTTGGAGGTGGGTAGAAAACACTGTCCTATCCTCAGTAATGATTCAGGGTGCTTTTTAAAAGTCACACAGACACATATCTTGACCAAAATATAAAAGTACACCCTGAAAAGCAGTGATTGAGGTGCTAAGGTGGGTCCTTATGTGGTCTGACTGGCTCAGTGCCTGACGTGTGCAGTTGTTTGTAATAGGACACGCTGCTTTTGTTGCATACTGGAGACCAGTATCCAGTTTCAAACACAGCTTGTACTATGAGCTTAAATGCTTAAGAAAATGGTGGCTAATTAGAGTCTGGTGCATGTCTAAGCCTGGAACTCTGGAGACAGTGACCTCTGCAGGCATGGAGGGGAAAGGATGGTTGCAGATGTGACACTGAACACATATGACCACCAACTGAATTCCACCACGTTATTAAACTCACTGTGCTGTATAGTCTAACAAATATCAATGTTTTTTTTTTTCCACATTTATTAGTGTAACCTCACTTTCAGAATCAAAATACACCCTGTGTGCTTTCAACATTAATGTTAGAGCAGCTATCAGAAAACAGAAATGAAAAATTCTGCTGTTTTGTTGTGTAAGTTGACATGATAATGTTGCACTGCCTCAGAATAATGTTTATTGTGCAAAGGTGAAAACTAATCAAAGTAATCAATTATACATGGTTCACATTTTGCAGGATAATCTATCTAACCTTACATACACACATTATTTTTTATAGGTAATGTAGTAAACACTTTCTTCCATTCTCATTTAGTTTTATTTATTATTATTTCTTATTCAGTTATTAATCATTGCAAACATAAAACTCTGTCTTTTATTTTGCAGGTTAAGCGGTGCTTCATCATCTGTACAAGATTTATTCAAGCAAAGTCACATACTCAGTTCAGGCCCACCAGCACGGTACCGTCTTCACACAACAAGAAGTAATCTAGACAAGGATGGCAAGATCAGAAAGTGGACGTTTGGACAGAAATATGGAAACATGCAAAACAGCACTATACTGATGGTGGGAGAAACTGGAACAGGC
>JAVGWN010001002.1:0-13073 GCA_034552555.1 Semaprochilodus insignis
CCAATCACTAACTGTGTCTAAAAGCATGAAAAGTTCATTTGCTTGAGGATATGCACGTAATCAAATTGTTGGCGACGAGTTTTTCGCGTCTTTTCAGCGGAGGGGGTGCGGGGCGTGGCAATGAAGAGCAGCAAGCTGAAATCTTACTGCGGGAAACAAATGGTTTCAGTGACACAACGACATTTCTTGTGTCAGAACGATTTTATCATGGTTTATGGCTGCCCAAGCATTGGCATTTAAGGGCTATAATTCTCACCCCGTGCTTTTGCTTCCTATCTTAGGCAGGACAAATCTAAGGTTTGAAAACCCACCCCCATTGAGGCTTTGTTTCTCCGCCTGTTTTCCGACAGAGCCAAGCCGATATAGTCTCTGCGTTTAGCGCCATTTCATTCAGCCTTCTACTAGACTGTTGCGTGGTTTTTTTCTGAGCCAAGCAGTACTGCAACAACATTTTACAATCACTAACTGTGTCTAAAAGCATGAAAAGTTCATTTGCTTGAGCATATGCACGTAATGAAATTGTTGGCGACGAGTTTTTCCCACCTTGTAGGCGGAGGTGGTGGGGGGCGTGGCAATGAAGAGGAGGAAGCTCGAAATCTTACTGCGGGAAACACATTGTTTCAGTGACACAACGACATATCTCTTGTCAGAACGATTTTGTCATGGTTTATGGCTGCCCAATCATTGGCATTTAAGGGCTATAATTTTCACATGCTCACGCCGTGCTTTTGCTTCCTATCTTAGGCAGGACAAATCTAAGGTGGGGAAAACCCACCCGCTTTGCGGCTTTGTTTCTCCGCCTGTTTTCCGACAGAGCCAAGCCGATAAAGTTTCTGCGTTTAGCGGTACTTCATTCAGACTTCTACTAGACTGTTGCGTGGTTTCTTTTTAGTCAAGCAGTGCTGCAACAACATTTTCCAATCACTAACTGTGTCTAAAAGCATGAAAAGTTCATTTGCTTGAGGATATGCATGTAATCAAATTGTTGGCGACGAGTTTTTCGCATCTTTTCGGCGGAGGGGGTGGGGAGCGTGGCAATGAAGAGAAGCAAGCGCGAAATCTCACTACGGAAAACCATATTGTTTCAGTGACACAACGACAGTGGTATATAGCATACACCTTTTGTAACATAATGATTTCTGACCCCTCTGTGACAGGGCTGTTTGATGGACAGGTCAGTTTGATTGACAGGTCGAGTTGCTTGACAGGCTAGCTGGCTTGTCAGCATGTCGATATACCACCACCCTACCCCCCATAAGATTTACGTTGGGGTTGTTGAGTGTGGCAGGGGTTCTGCTCTGGTGGGGGGGGTCACGTCCCCAACCCCTGTTGTGTAAACAATTAAAAGGTGTGATTGTGTGTCTTCTGCTATGTATTGAAGACTTCTGCCGGCTTGTACCAAGTTGTTTGATGTTAGAATAAACGTCTGTAAACACTGGATGTGTGTGTGTTCTGACGATGTAATTATTACACCTATGAGCACCGACCTATCAAACACAAAGGATGTCAATAGGCTATACCATGGGAGTGTCTTGAGAAAAACAGAGTATATAGATGGCATTGTAGCACATGCGTTTCACCCACTGAACCATTTTCAATCGGGAGCAACATGGCCGTCGTTTTTGGTAAGTGTGTGTGTGTTTTACAGAATTAAACATTTTCTGTTGTAGACGGTTTGAGTAGTGTTTCACCTGTCTTGTTTAACAGGTTTTCCCTCGGTCTAGGTGCATCTGAGCTTGAGACAATTCTTGCTATTAGAAGCATTGAAGGATTGTCACAACTTGGTAAATTCTTTCATATTTTATTATTTATTGTTGTTATTTATTTAATTTATTATGTAGTTGTTGATGTTCATCAAAGTAATCTCACAACCCCTGTTGTTACAGAATCTGCAAATACCCCGGATTTCAAAAATCCACTTGGTGAGTCAACGGTCGCTTTGCAGTTTGTCTTTGTGTGGGTTGTAGCGTGTGACACTAATTCATATGTTTTCTGTAGTAGGGTTGACCCGTCTAGTTGAAACAACGGGTCTCTTAACACCACCAGGGTTTGATGCTGTACCTGGTACATCTACGGCCTGTGAAACACATAAGGTGTTAGTGCATAACGACGCATCCGCACCGTCTGCATTTAAGCCTTGTGTAACAAGCAGCCCCGATTGTACACACCATCGTGAAAGCGACGCCTTTGGAGAAGTAGAGCCGGTTTTACATGGGAAACGACCAAGGAGTGCATACGATAAACCGATTTCACACGAAGGATTCCATGGATTTGAGAATAACCATGAATCATCAGCTATGAAAATAATAACTGTGTCTATTTGCTATATTGTACTGACGTGGTGACGTGTGTGTGTGTAATGTTTTTCTTGATTCTTTACAGATTTACACACCAACCACCCCGCTGTGAATGCTGTACAGGGCTGCGCTGACCTGGACACCGCTGGATGGTCCGACGAGTTGCTGGACACGTGGAATGAAAACAGTTTTACAGAAAAGGAGTATTAAACAGAGGATACCGGAGCTGCTAATGTTGGACTAAATACAATACTGGAGGATCTGAGAGACATTGATGGGGAGAACTTAAGAGCAAATCAGGAACACGAACATCAAGTAAGCTGCTCTTACCTTTCTGGTGAAATTGAGGATCTTAGAGTTTTGTTGAGACGAGAGATTGTTAAAAATACCATTGATCAACCTAGACAAGCGGCTGTTGAACGTAGGTCTAAAAATACTATTAAGAAATTAACCGAGCATGTCCATATACTAACAGAAGAATTTCAGATATCAGTGCAGCAGAATCAGGAAATGGTACAGCAGTATCAGAATTTCGTGCAAGAAAGTCGTACGCAGTATGAACAAATATTTAACCGGATGCGGGTGTTAGATGCCAAGTGTAAAGATCAGGAACAGCAATTGAATTCTTTCACAAGCGTAGTATATAGCCTCAACAAAGTTTTAGAGTTAAAAATTTCTCCAGAATTGGATGTTGCGGGTCTTGATTTATTTTACTTATCAACACATTAAATAAATCATCTCATCAGTACAAACCAAAATAGTTTTTTATATATTTAGTAGAAAAACAAACAAAATGGGGTCTAAAAGGTGTCGGGAGTCAGACAACAATCCGTGTGCTAGCAACATAAATGATGATGATGCGTGGCATCGGATGTCTTTAAACGATCGATTGCAGCATTTACAAAGGGTGCATTTGTCTACTATCACAACAAGTAATGGTTTACAAGAAACATTCGTGCCACACGCAAATGTTGATAGACAAATTGTAACCGCACAAAACACATTGGATAGATATTTGTCACATAGAAATGCCACAACACAGAATCCGCCACCAAAACGTCGCAGATACGAAGGGGTGCCAGTAGATTTAATACACACGCAATATAACGCACCACACATAAACACAGAACAGACAGGCGCTGGTGTACAGTCACGTAGAACTCTGTCACTTGACCCAACAACTCCTAACTTTAGTTTGTCTGATGGCGACATAGCGGAATTGGTGAGAAGTGGTGGTGTTGTAGATGGTTATACCGTAGTGCCGGGTTTAACAGCATTGTGCTACACAGGACGTTGAATTTTTGCGATGCCCCGACCGCAGACATGGCCTCGTACACAGCCTATGTGCATAATGTACTATCAGACATTGTTTCTTTCTCCAGGGTGTTGGCTGGCGATGGTAGTGTTATTGATGTTACCCTAAGAGGCGATAGTTTAACATCCGATGTAAATGTTGTCTTGTCTTCAAGAGATGGTTATAGCGTTGACAGATTTTCAGATGCTATTGAAAGGGTTATGCAGAGCAACAAGGGTGTTAAAATAGACAATAATTTGGTATTGACAGTCACCATAGCTATGGGTAAAAATGGCAGTGTTCGCGTAAGCTGCATGACCTAGCACACGATCAGGTCATCAGTAAGAACAGACTAAATCTTTTTTTGCCCGACAAACATCTCAAACAACCTGTGTTTTGCTATCTGCCTCGTCCATTTTCTGAACCCGCATGTACCTCATAATGTGTTAGAAGCTATAGCTGATCAGATACAGACATGCGCTGGCTGAGTTGGGTTTAATGATGTTGGTCATTTCGCAAACAAGTTTGGTATTAAAATTGTTGTGTTCCACAAGAGTAGTTCAGGAAGTTTAGAAAAGTATCAAACAAATGACAAACCACATGCCAAGACAGTGTTTCTGTACCTCTATCATGGTCATTATTACTTGGTAAAAAATTCCTGGGCGTTCATGGGTGTGCCGTATGTTTGCGAGTTTTGTTATAAGGCGTATACAGTAGCAAGAGGTCATAGCTGTAAATATTGTTGCAACGTGTGTCAAGATGTTTTGTGTCACACGAAACCCCAGCGTGTCAAATGTTGTGATGACTGCTTGCGCTACTGCAAGTCCGACTACTGTTATGAACAGCATGAAAAACAGAAACAACAGCCGACTACAGGAGTGATGTCTTCCTCATGTGATCTGACCAAGTATTGTGAAAAATGCGGACGTCGTTATCATTTTATTTTTCTAAAGTGGGGAGTAGACTGATCTCCATGTACGACGAAACATACAAACAGCGCTACATTGACTCATATTCATTTATCCCGATGCGTTTAGCCAAAACTGCGTCAGCATTAAATTTAACATGTTCAGAGAAAGGGCACGTTCCACACAAATTTAATCTGAAACAAAATGAAAACTACGTAGGCCCGTACCCCGCCAAGAGTTTTTATGGTTATGACACAATGCATGACAAAGACAGAAAGCAGTTTGACGAGTGGTACAACACTGTCTCTGGTGGTGTGTTTGACTTCAAAAAGGAGTTGTATGTTTATGGTAGGAACCATGTTGTTTTACTACGAGAGGCGTGCATTAAGTATCGTGACGAGTTCATCCAGTGTACAAAACTGGACCCGTTTAATTGAACAACTTTAGCATCGTGTTGCATAGCCGTGTACAAGACACATTTTCTTCCAAAAGACACACTAGCACTGACACACAACTAGGCGTACGTTAACCAACACAAGACTTTTTCAAATGTTTCTATTGAATGGCTTGAGTATGTTAAAAGTACAAGAGATGTAGACGTTCACCACGCCCTAACCCATGGCAAGATGAAGTTTGGTGTGTATTATGTGGATGGTTACTACGAAAAGGACAGTGTACGAAAAGCCTTGGAGTTTAACGGATGTATGCATCATGGTCATGAATGTCGTTACAGTCACAACCGTGTCCATCCAATGTCAAAGGTGACGTATGGTGAATTGCGAAAGCAGTTTGATACCAAGGTGGAGGTATTTGTTCGAGCATATGGTCTAGAGGTTGAGGTTATGTGGGAATGTCAGTGGGCTAATGCTAAGAGGGTTGATCTGGATGTTGCAGCGTTTATGTCTATGTACACACAGTCAGAAAGGTTGAAACCGAGAGATGCGCTTTTGGGGGGTAGAACCAACGCATACAAACTGTACCACAAGGCTAGTGAGGGTGAGAAAATCAGATACTTGGACTTTGCCAGTTTGTATCCATTCTGTCAGGCCAGGAAGAAACACCCGGTAGGTCATCCAAAAGTCATTTTCAAAAATTTCGGACCTCTTGAAGAATACTACGGACTTGTCAAGGCAACCGTGTATCCACCTAGAAAACTCCTACACCCTGTTTTACCTTATCGTTGTAATGGTAAATTAATGTTCCCACTCTGTCGTACATGCGCTGAGTTAGAGAATCAAGCCCCACAGTGTGTTCATAATAATGAAGACAGATCAATCACAGGGACTTGGGTCAGTATTGAATTGCTGAAGGCTGTTGAGAAGGGCTATGTGGTGGCTAAAATCCATGAGGTGTGGCACTTTCCAGACAGTTCAGGGACATTGTTCTGTGAGTACGTAAAGACATTTTTACAGTATAAACAGGAAGCAAGTGGTTACCCAGCACAAGTTGTCACAGAGGAGGAGAAGGCTGAATACATCAGGGATTATTTTGAAATGGAAAATATTCAGCTGAATCCTGACAAGATATGCAGGTGTATTAACAAATTGTTGTTAAACAGCTTGTGGGGTCATTTTTCAATGAGGGAAAAGTTGCCCGTGTCTGAGTTGTTGACAGACCCTGAACAGTTTTCACAACTTATCTTTGCCGACGGGTATGACGTTAAGCACTTTTCATTTGTCTCTGATACCACAGCATTGATCCAGTGGTGTTATTTCGATGGAGACCATTATCCGACATGTGACATTAATGTCTTTCTCAGGGCGTATACAACGGCACATGTGCGATTAGAATTGTATGATCTGATGGAGAGACTAGGTGATATACTGCTGTATAGCAACACTGACAGTGTTATTTCTGTTTCTCGCGAAGGTGACTGGGAACCACCTCTGGGTCCCTACTTAGGCGATTTGACAGATGAGATTGGCGGTGGCGATTACATTACAGAGTTCTGCTCGGGAGGTCCTAAGACATACGGTTATTGCACAGCTGCTTTTAAAACATGTATGAAGGCTAAGGGTATTACGCTAAATTCGGAAAATTCAACACACTGAGTCAACACACTGATCGATCTTGTTGACCATTACTTGGTGAATCAAAACAGTAGTCGACACATTCTGGCTTGTGCAGACGGCATCGTATAAAATAAAAAGAACCTCACGCTGATAAACAAGTCAGTGGTGAAGCGCTTTAAAGTCGTATATAACAAACGGGTCCAGTTGTCTGATTTTTCAACACTTCCTTATGGATACTAAACATTTCCAAGACTATTACGGGGTGTGAGAGATTGCTAGTTTTGATTTTAGATTACAGCATCCTTTGTCTTGTGTAAGAAGTGATCCGTCAGATTCTGGGAAAACATTTTTTGTAAAACATTTAATTGAACGTACTGATGAGATGGTTTCAAAGAAAATAGAAAACATAGTGTACATTTATGACTGTTGGCAACCACTTTACGGTGATGTGTTAAGTGTTAGGTAGACAAATGTACCCTGGTAACACAAAGTTTTTCATGAAGTGTTTTCAAAATGCTGTAAAAGAACCATTTGGTTATCTCATGATTGATTATAAAGCAAAGACTCCTGAAGACTTTGTCTCAGAACTGATCTGCTTTCAAACCGACCTGTTGTTTACATTCAAAAACACAGATAGGTCGATATGTCCGACAGACTATATAGAAACCTGTCGCTTCTTAAACTTCTATTTATAGCCAAACCAGCACAGAGACGCGTTATTTTACAAACAGCATCTAATGAACTCATCTTAACCCTGTGCGAGATAGCTTTTAACGTGCTTATTGGTGCCATACCTCTCACAACAAGACAGTATCGGTCACTAAAGAAGAAGAAGTCTGAAATAACATTTAGAAAGTTATTAATCAGAAAGGAGGTGGTATTCTTCTACCATTGTTGAGCGTGGCCCTGCCTTTCATAACGAGTTTGATAACCAAATAAATTGAAAGTATGGAGTATGCCGAAAAAATGTTTTTGGTACCACAACACCAGCTGGATAAGTTGAAGAATGATCATTCACGGGTGTCAATTTGTGCCAAGTTTGGTGACTCTAGGACATTCCCTGCCCTTGCTAGGCCTAGTAGGATTGTTTTTTCCCCCTTGATGCGTAAGTCCAAATTCACATTTACCAACTGGATTTGGCCGTAACTCCCTGACCACTGATCCTAGAGTCACCAAACTCAGGCCACATTATCAGGGTGTTGTGTTGTCAACGTGTGCCAAGTTTGGTGACTCCCGGTCCTTCCCTGCCCTCGCTAGACCTTGTAGGATTTTTTTCCGACTTCAGGCGGAAGTTCAAATTCGCATTTACCAAATGGATTTGCCCATAACTCCCTGACATTTGACCCTAGAGTCACCAAACTAGGGTCACTTCATCAGGGTGTGCAGATGTCAACGTGTGCCAAGTTTGGTGACTCTAGGGCCTTCCTTGCCCTCTCTAGGCCTTGTAGGACTGGTTTTTCCCACTTGAGGCGGAAGTTCAAATTCACATTTACCAAATGGATTTGGTTGTAACTCCCTGGCCGTTGACCCTAGGAGTCAACAAACTGAGGCCACATTTTCAAGGTGTTGTGTTGTCAACGTGTGCCAAGTTTGGTGACTCTAGGATATTCAAGTCAAGTCAACATTTATTTATATAGCGCTTTTTACAACAGAGGTTGTCATAAAGCAGCTTTACAAAGAATCTGGTGTCCGAGCCCCCAGTGAGTAAGCCCAGGGCGACAGAGGCAAGGAACAACTCCCTCAGAAAAAGGAAGAAACCTTGAGAGGAACCAAGACTCAAAAGGGGAACCCATCCTCCTCGGGTCAACACCAGATAACAGGACAAGCAAAGGAAAGGAGTGAAGTTAGAGAAATAAAAGTCTGAGTCTGATTAGTCTGTAGTTAAGTAGCTGGTTCATCAGATCAGCGGGACGCCGGCCAAGCTTCCACAGTGCAGGACAGCCAGCAGCTCCGTGGTGGTTAGAGGCAAGCAGTGGCACCCAGTTAGAGCAGAGCATTGGACCACACAGGATGGGCAGCAGTACAGCTCAGGCAAAGAGAACAGACAGACTGTCAGCTTCGACAGAAGAACTGAACACACTCTATGGTTTTAACAGAGTGCAGCAGAGACTCCGGCAGGCCTGGCTATTACAGCATAACTAAAAATGGAGAGCCAGAAGGTCACAAAGACATGAGGGCTCCCTGAGAAGTCAGCGCCCCCCTGCTCCACCGTCAACAAACCTGAGTGAACGTGAAGAGCAGCGGGACGACAGCACCAACGTTCCCAGCTTACCAAACACTCTCTGTCAGAGGACCCCTGGACCTGCACCTTTTATCTAGCAGAAAAACTAATTACCAAAAGCTTGACTAAACGGGTAGGTTTTAAGCCTAGACTTAAATATTGAGGCTGTGTCTGAGTCCCGAACACTGACTGGTAGGTTATTCCAAAGCTGGGGAGCCTTGTATGAAAAGGCTCTGCCCCCTGATGTAACTTTGTTAATTCTAGGCACTACTAGAGTGCCCGAACTTTGAGACCTAAGGTCACGTGACGGTTCGTAATATGAGATGAGTTCGGAGAGGTACAGAGGAGCGAGGCCGTTTAGAGCTTTATATGTCAAAAGCAGAATTTTATACTCTATGCGGAATTTAACTGGTAGCCAATGTAAATTAGATAAAACTGGGCTGATATGGTCAAACTTTCTAGTTCTTGTAAGAACTCTAGCGGCAGCGTTTTGGACTAACTGGAGTTTGTTAATACTTTTGCCGGAACAACCAGAAAGCAGGGCATTACAATAATCCAGCCTTGAAGTGATAAAGGCGTGGACTAGCTTTTCTGCATCCTGTAGGGACAGGGCATTTCTTATTTTTGCAACATTGCGTAAATGTAGAAAAGCTATTCTAGTGATGTTAGTGATATGCTCATCAAGGACCAGATCAGGATCGATCGTGACACCAAGACTTTTTAAAGATGTAGCTGGTGTGACTAAGAAGCTATTAAGATTGAGTGATAGTGCAGACAGCTTGTTTCTAACAGTTTTGGGACCAAGAAGAAGAACTTCTGTTTTGTCCGAATTAAGTAGGAGGAAGTTACTTGACATCCAGTCTTTAATGTCTCTAACACAGTCCTCTATCTTATTAAGGTGAAGTGGATCATCTGGACTAACTGAAATATACAGTTGCGTGTCATCAGCATAGCAGTGGAAGTTTATGTCATGTTTTCTGATTATGGTGCCAAGTGGTAGCATATATATGGTGAATAATATAGGTCCTAAGACAGAACCCTGTGGAACACCAAACTTTACTTTTGTGTGAGTAGATGATTGACCGTTTATATTTACAAATTGATAGCGGTCGCTTAAGTAGGATCTGAACCACGAAAGAGCTTTTCCTGTTACTCCTACAAGGTTTTCCAGCCTGTCTAGTAGGATGGAGTGGTCTATTGTGTCAAATGCTGCACTAAGATCAAGTAGAACTAGTAAGGATAGGTTTCCTCTATCAGCGAATACTAAAAGATCATTTACAATTTTCACTAGCGCTGTCTCGGTGCTATGATGAGGCCTAAATCCAGACTGGAATTTTTCATGCAGGTCATTCCTGTGCAGATAGGAACTTAACTGTTGTGCTACAGCTTTCTCTAGAATCTTGGATAGAAATGGTAGATTAGAAATAGGTCTGTAGTTTGATAACTCATGAGGATCAAGGTTAGGTTTAATTACTGCTAGTTTAAGAGATTTTGGAATGTAGCCAAGGCTAAGAGATGAGTTTATTAGAGACAGAAGAGGCTTGGTTATTTCTGGCAGAACTTTCTTGAGTAAACTAGTCGGAATTGGATCTAGTATGCATGTAGAAGATTTTGAGGATGAAATAATTTGAAATAGTTCTGTTTGTTGGAGTAGAGTAAAAGATTCCAGCCTCTCCGTATTAGTTATACTATGCTCTAGATCGGCATTAGCTGTACAGGACAGTACACCTGTAGCTGTTAACTGTGCATTTTGTATTGTTAGCCTAATCATTTCAATTTTATGATTGAAGAAATTCATAAAGACGTCACTACTGTATGCTAACGGTATCTGTGGTTCATTCGCAGATTGACTCTTGGTAAATTTAGAGATTGTGCTAAATAATAATCTTGGATTATTTTTGTTATTATCAATCAGTGAGGACAGATAAGCTGAACGTGCTGTGGTTAGAGCTTTTCTATATTCTAAAAGGCTATCCTTCCAGGCAGACTGGAATACTTCCAGTTTAGTCAGGCACCATTTACGCTCTAGTTGTCTGACAGTCTGTTTTAGAGCTCGAGTGTGGTCAGTGTACCATGGAGCAAGTTTTTTCTGCCTAATTCTTTTACGTTTTAACGGAGCCACCTTATTTAAAGTAGAGTGAAAAGTGTCTTCCAGGCATTTGGTCAGAATATCTAGATCAGTGGGTTCAGACAGACAGCTAAAAGAATTTGACAGATCTGGGAGGTTTTCGCTAAAGCTA
This sequence comes from Semaprochilodus insignis, assembly GCA_034552555.1. Classification (NCBI taxonomy): domain Eukaryota; kingdom Metazoa; phylum Chordata; class Actinopteri; order Characiformes; family Prochilodontidae; genus Semaprochilodus; species Semaprochilodus insignis. The sequence continues at coordinate 10,973 of JAVGWN010001002.1, forward strand.
CAAGGTGTAGAGGGTGTCATAACACGCTTAACACAATACTGTGTAGATAGACCTATAGTACGACTAAAGCTGATTTGGTATGAGATTAGGTAATGATCTGAGACTGCTGTGGTCTGAGGAAGTATAGTTAGATTGTCTATGTTTACTCCGAAGGTTAAAATTAAATCCAGAGTATGGCTGCAGTAATGAGTTGGTCCTATTATATTCTGAGTGATACCAAATGAGTCTAAGATGGATAAAAACGCCTTACTTAATGGGTCCTGTGGTTTGTCTAGGTGGATGTTAAAATCTCCAACAATTATTACTTTATCTGAAATTGTTACTAGGTTTGATAGAAAGTCAGAAAATTCCTGTAAGAACTCAGAATAGGGCCCTGGTGGCCTGTAGATTGTAATCAGTGTAAATGAGTGTTTTTTTGTTTGGTCGCTTATATTGAGAAACAGAATTTCAAAAGAAGAGAATGTGCAGCCTGCTTTCTGGTTTATTCCTAAGGAACTGGTGTAGATAGTTGCTACACCTCCACCCCGACCGTTTAGACGAGGACGGTGTATGTAACTATAGCCTGTCGGGGTGGCTTCATTTAAAGCGAAATATTCTTCAGGTCTAATCCAAGTTTCTGTGAGACACAGTGCATCAAAATTATGATCAGTAATGAGTTCATTAATAAGGACGGCCTTGGATGTAAGAGATCTGATATTGAGCAGACCTAGTTTCAGACTTAAAGAGCTATCATGGTGAACTGGTTGAACTGGTCTGATATTAATTAGGTTAGTAACACTAACTTTTTGCCGTTTTCTAAAATTTTGTTTGATTCGGGGGACAGACACAGTCTCAATTCTATTGATCCTAAGTGGCGTCTCTAGGCAGCGAGCAGACAATTGGTTTAGCCTGTTAGTCTGCCTCCTGGTCTTGGCCCTGGTTTGTCAGCGACTAACTCTCCTACTCTCACTAAGACTTCGTGCTATATTACAAGAAATGAGAGCAGCACCTTCCCGCGAGAGGTGGATACCGTCCCGACTCAAAAGACCAGGCTTACCCTCAAAAGTAGACCAACTGTCTACAAAGCCCACATTGTTTTCTGAGCACCACTTGGACAGCCAGCAGTTCAGCGACCATAATCTGCTGTAGATTTCGGCGCCACGTCGAACTGGGAGGGGGCCAGAGCATGTTACGGCATCGGACATCGTCTGGGCTAATTGACACACCTCTTTAATATTAGCCTTAGTTATCTCTGACTGCCGCAGACGAACGTCATTAGTCCCTACGTGGATAACTATCCTCGAATATCTATGGCTAGCTAGCATCTTTAGGTTACCCCTAATGTCCGGCGCCCTGGCTCCCGGTATACAGCTAACTGCTACTGGCGCCCCTAAAGGAGAAGCTATTTTCACGTGTCGTAGAATAGAATCTCCTATGACCAAAGCTCTTTCAACAGGCTTCTCGGGGGGTGTTTCGCCGAGGAGGGCAAACCTGTTTGACACGTGAATTGGGGGGGAGTGGTGCTCAAGTGGGACAGCTTCAGCGTTAGCTTTAGCCTTGGCTTCAGCGTTAGCTTTAGCTCTGCTTCTATGCCGCCGAGACGCCACCCATTCGCCCCGCTGTGAGGGTTCTGCTGCCGGAGTCGAGGACGCGCTAACTCCAACTTTCCCTAAGGCATCCGGAGCCTCTAACTGAGAGTCTAAGCTCCGCTCACTAGTCCTGCTCTTCTCTAAATTCCGGATGCACACCTCTAACTCTATAATCCTCTCCGTCAGACTAGAAACTATCTTGCACTTCTCACAGATAAAGTTAGAACCGCTGCTGTCACTAGAGACGGAGAGAGAAACATAACTGAACATGCAGCACTCAGAGCAAAGAAACAGGTCGCGGTCTGCCATGCTGATACTTACGGTTTCCGTAGGCGTGTCTCAGGGATTTGATAACAGTAGCCTCTGAAGCCTGTAGTTTATCAAGCAGCTACTCCTCTCGTCTGTAGCAGGGGCAAACCTGTGAAAATAATCTACTATTTTCAATCTAGAAACAATTAGTAAACACAAAAAATGATAAATGTAGCGCGTATAGTAATCGCTTCTCCAAGCAGCGTCAGCAGGAAGCAGCGTCA
>JAVGWN010001003.1:0-13072 GCA_034552555.1 Semaprochilodus insignis
GTTTTCCATTCCTAACAACTAACCGGAATCCTGTTACAACTTCCAGAAGGACTAGAGTCACGGAAGTGATAGTGGAATCAATGTGATTGGCTGATTTCTCTGTCACGTCCTAATCATGGTTGGTAGTTAATATGAGACGTAAGGTCTACAGTCCAGCTTCTAAAGTTCTAGAGAGAGCTCCATTAAGTGTATCCACCTATATACCAGAGAGAAAGCTGATCGGCTAATACGCCAGAGAGAAAGCAATGCTGATTGGCTAATTTTCCGTAGGGCATTTTCACATCTCTTTTGTATTTTACAGAAGTCATTAGGCCTTTTCTGAAAGCCTGGGTGTCCCTAAAGGGGTTACCATTGATAACAAGATATCCCATAATATGTAATATAATTTATCCTATAGTATATACAGTAAATATCTTTGGGACTTGGGACACGCCTACTCAAAAATCTGGATTATTATTGTTTCCTACATCTATGGAATTCATATGGAATTGCTCCAGTCAGAAATGCCAAATAGAGTCAGCCTTTTGCCAAATAGAGCTCCCTAGCCATGGCACAGCTTTATTGGCTGAAATGCAATAAAGTGGGCAGATGTTCTACTAAATTGGCTTCACTGAGAAGTTAGAACGCTATAATGGCACATTTCCCAGCTGCCAAATTCCACTGAAGTCCTAAGAAATTGGACAGTTTCAATCAGTTCTTGTTGTTTTAAATTTTGGACATCTTGGCCGGCCTGAAACGTTTGCTTAGGACTGTGTCTGTATCTGTATGCTTTCCTCGCTCTCTGTTTCTGTCACACTTCTCATGTCAAACTTCCAGTCTGTAATGCTCATACTCATCTGGGCCTTTGTCTCTTTCCCCTTTTGTCTCTGTCTCTGCCATCACCATCTCTCTGTATCTCTCTCCATCCGTCTCCGTCAGCACTGGAAGGCTGAGGTAGGTGGAGTATGTGAACAGATGTTTGCCGACTTCCGCACGGATTCTTCCCAGCCTGGGGCATCCCACCCGGGCACCTTACCGCTCACACGTCTCCCTCTTGTGTTCCTCCTCGCTATTAACCCCTCTGCTGTTTCAAACGCTGCTTCAGCCTCTTTGCAGCCAGATCAGGCGGTCTAGTGTTAAAGACTTGGGAGACTAATGAAAGCAGCTACACACAAACAACTATAACAACTTACCCCCTTCGCTCAAACGTAGCTAAGACATGTGTGGTGTCCAAAATCAGCTTCTGTAGTTTTGAGGCTGGTGTAGCTAACAACGAATGGAAGCTAGTACCCTGTTAATTAGCATTGCGCAAACTGCTGAAATCAGAACAGACTTGGTTCAAATTTGGTGGAGTTCTGAAATAATGTCTAACAGACGTACTCGTGTGGTTCCTGATGCTGAATGAGGTGCCATTAGCTCTTAAAGATCCAAAAAAGTACTTCACATAGCTAAAAACTGTGGTAGCCATCTTGAGGCCTGATTTTGGTCTGTTCCTCAGGTCATTTTAATCAGTAATAGCATGTCATACAGTGGCCGTCTGTGGCTAGGCCTTTAGTTTGGGCCATAAATGTCAAGACGTAGGCCAATAATAGACCATAATTTGATTATCTGATGGAGATTAAATGTAATTATGTTGTATAATATAATATTAGCTTCCATTATCTTGTTATCTACATACTTGGTGAATTAGCACCAGTGCGAAACTAAATAACCAAAATGTAGGTAACATTTTAGGGGGAAATGTGAGGAAACTGGGTAAACTTTTGTTTTTGCTGAATTATTACTTTAATATACCATCAAATGCAAAAGTTTGAGCACCCCTGGTCAATTCAAGTAACATGTCGTTTGGCCGGTGTGTGCCATGCGACAGTAGGCCTTAGACGCCTGCTCCAAAATCAGGATTTTTTTTTTGTTTCCTACATTTATGGAATTCATATGAAGTTGCTCCACTCAGGAATGCTAAATAGAGTCAGCCTTTTGCCAAATAGAGCTATTTTGGCTCCGCCCTCCCTAGTTACAGCACAGCTGATTGGCTGAAATGCAGTAAAGTGGACAGGTGTTCGGCTAATTTGGCTACAGTGAGAAGTTAGAACGATATAATGGCATATTTTCCAGCTCTTAAATTTCCCTGAAGTCGTAAGTAATTGGAAAGTTTAATTCAGTTCTTACTGTTTTAAATTTTGGACATTGTTTTGGACATTTTAACATAGAAAGGAGCCTTTTGTTGTAGTGTTGATCAGAGTTACAACCCAGAGTTTTAACCATTTTCCTCACTTCCCCCGCCCCCGAAATGTTGTGTGCCATACGACAGTAGGCCTTAGATAAGACGGTGTTGTCTGAGTGTAATGGTGCATTGGGTGACCAGCCCTCTCTTCTGCAGGAGGCATTTAGCGGTCAGCAGAAACGGCCTGTTAACAGGAAACGTCTTTTTTTTAAGTTGCGCTGCTTTTTTGTTTGTTTGTTTGTTTGTTTGTTCGGTTGTTTGTTGAGGTTACTGACACCGAGAGGTAAATACAGACCCAGTTATTAACACTTTGATGACTTTGAAACGGGCCATTGAAACGGGCCTCGTTAAATTTTGTTTGTTTCCACTGACGGTTAACAGTGTTAGCTCTTCAAATACTACCGCAGTAGCCCGTGTGTGCTGTGTGTCTGGTTTGCAGTGCCGTGTTAAATTCATAAATCACTAACGTGGTGATTGCCTAGATTGTCTCTTTGATGATATATTGATAGACATGTAGGCTTCTTCTACTGTGTCCAGTGATGTGCTGATTCTTAAGCCTGAATGGACGGAGACAAATATGATAGAAAAGTTCATCTGAGTGGAGTGAACAAATAAACACAACCCCAAATCAGAAAAAGCACATTATTTGATGTTTTATTGATAATTATTTTATATATATCAATAATTTTATTGATTTTATTAAAGTCTTGATTCTTAAAACATTAAATGGTTTACCACTCCACCCGTAGTGAGGCGGCCCGACTCCAAGCGGAGTGAAGCGCCCTGACTCCAACTGTGGTGAGGCTGTTCCATTCCACTACACTGTAAAGTCGTTTAAGGACTGATGACAACAAGCGCTGAAGTGTTTCAGGGGGGAATTTTGTCCCGTTCGTCCCGCAGACAAGGTGTCCCACAGTAGAGGGGACTGGTCGGGACTGCAGACAGGCCACCCACACCCTCTTCTTCCACCTGTAGTGGTGGTGCCCCAATTCCACCCGTAGTGAGGCGGCTTAACTCCACCCATAGTAGGGCTCTTTCTCCTGCTTCAGTACATGCGCATTCGGCCCGACTCCACTCGTAGTGAGGTGACTTGACTCCACCCATAGTGGAGCTCTTTCTACTGCTTCAGCACATGCTCACTCATCCTGACTCCACCCGTAGTGATGCAACCCGACTCTACCCATAGTAAGGCGACCCGACTCCACCTGTAGTCAGGTGACCCGACTCCACCCGTAGTGGGGCTCTTTCTCCTGCTTCAGCACATGCGCTCTCGGCCCGACTCTGCCCATAGTGCTGAAGCAGGAGAACAAGCAGAAACTTCGTCCAGGGCCATTTCTGAAAACCTCGGAAGGCTGACAGCACAAAGTCATTGCTTTTTTTCTACCGATCATCTTCCTCTACTCAGTGACCCCAAAACCAATGTCGTGACGCCATCTTCTAAGCTCCTCTTCTTGGGCAGCTGGTAAGATGGCGTCATGACATTGGTAAAAATAACTGCTGATGTTGCTCAAGCGGAGAAGACATGAGTCACTGCTACACAAGAAATTTAGCATTTAATAAAATGTCGTATTTAACCAATTTTCAGTTTTATTTGGGGGTTATATAATTATATATGGAGACGTGAGTGGGTGGGCTCTGCGAAGCGGGCGAGAGCTTGCTTTCGAACGAATGTTTTGATAGGCTTAATCTCAGTAGTTGATATCAGATTAAAGAACGTTGAATGGTCCCACTTCCCAAAATTCAGCTTGTTCTCTTCACTCCCCCTCGATTCTTCCATGATCTTCTGGGGGAGGAAAGGATCGGGAGGACAGGAGCAGCAGCAAAGGTTTCTGAACCTTTACAGTAGGCAGATGCCATCAGTGCTATTCGGTCTTATGTCCTGATGTCTGTTTCTGATTTGGGGTTGTAAAAATTGTGCACTACAGTTTGCAGGTATTATTCCATATTTAGGTTGTTCCCTGCAGGTGATGTGTTAACAAAACATACAAGTTGACAACAAACCTTTCCACACATCTCCATACTGTTATGGACGTTCTTAGGTCACTTTCATTGGCCATGTCCAGTCAAATGGACAAAAATAGCAGCATAAATGGAGTTGCACGGTTGTAATACGACAGGAATGACAATATAACAGAGAATCAAACCAAAATATTCATTATTGATATGAAGAATAGGACCAAAGCTCCCCCGCCAGCCCCCATTGACTTCAGGCTAATGATCCTCTTAATGAATGAATGAATGAATTTTTTATTGATTGATTGATTTCAGGCTCAGAGGCACATCACCGACCTGTACGAGGATCTCCGAGATGGCCACAATCTCATCTCCCTGCTGGAGGTGCTCTCTGGAGAGACACTGGTAAGTCCTTCCAACGTTGACCTGGGACCAGCAAACAGGCCATAAGTATTGACCTTATATTAGCATCCTGAGGTAAATCTACCTCCACAACTATCCTCTGCTTCCGCACCTTCTGTTTCCTCCACCCGATCCCTCCCCTACTCACTAAAGACTGCTTGTTAGGTAATATGCAGACATCATGTTCCCTCTCTAACCTGCATTTAACCACGGTTCTTTACCTTGGGTTCTGTTTTTGCATGAGGCCTTCCAGGCCGCACCCACACATTCAGAGTAACATGCGAAGGTTTAATGAATGCTAATCACATCAGTGAGCCCTACTACCACTGTCCACCGTTTTCCTTCTGCACCGCGCCTCCTTTAACACGTTAATCTGGTGTTTTGTGCCTCTGTTCCCACTCTGTCTGCACTGGTTTTAACCCCCCCTGACCTTTCAGTTCTCTTCGTCCTGTTTGCTGACCTCTGCCCTGACCTTGACCCCCTTTTGCCTTTGCCTCTTCTCTTGCGATGCTCTTGCCGTGGGTAGCCGAGGGAGCGTGACGTTGTCAGGAACTCGCGGTTGGTGAGTGGGTCTAGAGCCTTGCGGCTCGCCTCCTCGGGGCGCGTGGCATGCGTCACTCCCAGGTGACCTGGGCTGTGCATGATGTCACTTCCTTTGTCTTGTGGCTTGCCATCAGTCTACCCTACAAAAACATGCGCAGTCCCACATTAGCATTAGTTTGAGCAGGTGCAGTTGTGGGGTGTGTGAAGTTTGTCCTGTCCCATCAACCAGTCTGAGATACAAATTAGGTACTGAACAGAGAATTGGATCGCTGATACTGGTACCGATGCTGATTGCCAGGAGTTAAAAAGTCCAATAGGCGATAATGCTGGACAGCAGAATTGGTTGAAATATGGTTTACTGACTGATGTGATTGTCAGTCATCAATTCTCACACTGAGAAACTCTGAAGAGGCCCATATCATAGGAAAACAGATTTTCCGACACTATGTGGCCAAAAGTATGTGGACACCCCCTCCCAACCCCCCCCGCCCCACCCCCCAGCCTTAAGAAGTTCAACTGTAGCAGGCATGGCAGATTGCAGTCAGATATAGAGTTTGTATGGAGGTAGATCTCCAGGACAAGGTTTAGGGAAAGATCGTTTCCTGTTCCAACATGATTGTGCCCCCCGTGCACAAAGCCGGCTCCGTAAAGACATGGGTTGAGGAGTTTGGTGTGTAGGAACTCCAGTGTCCTGCACAGAGCCCTGTGAGACCCACTGAACACCATAGGAATTAAATGGAACTTCAGATGCTCTTTTGACTGAATGGACACAAATTGCCACGGGCACATTCAAAAAGCCATACATGTGTAATGGTCAGGTGTCTACATACTTTTGGCCATATAGTGTATTCCCACCTGTTGATACATATATTTTACTTTTTTTTAATCATCATTTTATGCTATACATAATTTATTTTGTTATACTCAAGCTTATCTTTATTCATTTTATTTATTTATTGATCTGTTTATTTTTTAAATATCAACTATAAAATACGATATAGACATTTTTTGCTAGTTCCGCCTCTATTAGGACTGGTAATTGGAATACGACAGTCAACATAAAAGCAACAAATTGAAGAAATCCACTTTTTCAGATCATATTTGAGGCAAATAATAAATATGCTACTTCAGTAGCATACTTAGTACTTAGCAGATTCCAATTAAACTGTAGAGCCTTAATACTGGCTGACTGGTGTCAACCCTCTGATCATATAGATGGCTTCATTTGGAGTAACAGGACAAGCTCACCTCATAAATGACATTGTCACATGATGGTTCTGTAGAGATGCTGGGTCTGTAAACTAGTTAGTTCCCTTGAGCAGGTAATAATGCGTACATGGACTGTAGTCATAACTGTAGGGCTACATGGTAAGTTCTTCCCAGGATTGCTGGTCACTGGATACATCCAGGTGTCACCTGTAGAAGATGTTGTTGAGTACATGTGTGTTGGTGATGATCTCACACCCATTCACCATTCATTTTAATGCATCGCTTCATGTCTGATAGCTCTCACAGACATGGGTTCATTTAGCTGTGAGTGACATCATACACTGCAAGCCAATAAGAGTCTGGCTGATGTGTCATCTCGAGGTCTGATTGGCTGTATGTTTGGTGGAAATGACTGACATGCCAGTGCATGGTCTGGACTGTATGGTAGTGCATTTTCCCCTCCACAAATGTCTCAGCCAGCATCCAATGCATTGCATATTCAGTATGGCATCACACTTCCATTACCTCAGAGGTGTCTGCTGTATGACTTAGCCTTACCTGAACATGCAGGTGATGTCATTGTGTACTGTGCTTGTATCCTCCATACGGTTTTGTTGGTGGCACTTTACAGATCGGTAATAAGTAGGTAATGATATGGTAATTTTACGGTAACAAATTGTATTTAATCATTAATTAAACGTCAATTTCCTAGTTGTTACTAAATAATAAATCAGAAATCATAGTGAGCGTTAACAAGGCCGTTATGAAATGATAAAATAACGGTAATAAGTTGTACTTACCTAAAAATGACCTGTTTATTTTATAGTTCTTTATGTATAATAAGTGAGCAGAGACAGTCATAGTCTCATCTACTCCTGGGTAACAGTACGTGTCTATAGGTGGGTCTACATGTGAAGCACCATGTTGAGCTGACGTTATGACCTGATGGACGTGCAGTAAGTTTGTGTTTTACGGCTCTAATTTAGATTCACTGTAATTACTGCCTGTAACTCACACGGTGTCTGACCACTTAAATACATAACAGGTAAGAAATAAAACAGAACCAAGTGGATTAGAATTTTACAGCCCTGATACTCATTACAGCAGAACTACTCAATAACTCTAACGTTATATATTATATACATGTGCTCAGTTATTATTCTCTCTTATTGATCATTAAGAACTATAAATAAGCAGGTCAATTTAGGTCAATAAAACTTGTTTCCGCTTTTTTACCATTTTATTACTAAATACTGATACAATGACTGTCTATTCTTTTATTAATGGCTAGAAAATGTGCGTATATTAAGGAATGTACTTGTTACCATTGTGTTTCTATTACTTTGCCTCCTTGTTACCATGACAACTGCTCACTTATTATACACAAATAACTATAAAATAAGCAGGTAATTATTAGGTAAGTACAACTTGTTACCAGTATTTTACCATTTCATAATGACCTTGTTACCACTCACTACAATTTCTGATTTATTATTTAGTAACAACTAGGAAATTGACGTTTAATTAGTAATTAAATACAATTTGTTACTATATAACAATAATTACTATATAATTACCTACTTATTACTGATCTGTAAAGTAAAGCGCTACCGTTTTGTTTATACTAGAGCTTGAATGGGAGGACAGGATTTAGAGATAGGGCTGATTTCATGCATTACATTGGCATTCTTATAAGCATATGTATTTGCAGGGTCAGCTAATATGTTCTGTTTGAATTATGACTTTTGTCATGTGTATTTAAATGCTCTATCTTTAATTTCCCAAGCTTTGTTTTGAGTATATCAGGTGGCATTAGGTACAGTCTGCCCAGTACAAGCATAATAACAGGATGTGGCATTAGCTGACTGAACCTGTTCACTGTTGCTCTCACGCTGTGATCTCTCTCTTCCTCTAACCTCCCATCGTATTGTTTATTTTTGCCCTCCAGCCCAGAGAGAAGGGCCGCATGCGCTTCCACAAGCTACAGAATGTGCAGATCGCCCTGGACTTCCTTAAACATAGACAGGTATGGTAGTCACACCACTGTGGTTTCCATCTTACTAATAAGAGATATATATATATATCCAAATTGTCACTGGTCCCGTATATATAGGTACATGCATGTTTTGGTATCACATCAGTATAGTTATAATGCACTTATTAAGCTTTAGTAAACACATAGTTCATAATTAACTGACTAACTGGCAGTAAAGTAAAAGACCAACCTGGTAGTTGGTAGCCATCTCCGATAATTAGCCATCAAAAGCTTCTGAGATTTAAAATGTCCCGTTTAACTGGTTTGATTGACTATAATTTATTCATTAATTATTATGATAGTATATGTGTAATACATGTACAAATTTCAAATCTTTATTCAGTCTTTTTTCAGTCTCAGTAAGGCTTGCCTTCTTCTGTAAACATACTATTTTGGAGCTACATGCATGTTTTGGTAGCACATCAACATACTTATACATGGTAATGTGCTTATAATGCACTTATTAAGCTTCAGCAAACACATGGTTCATAATTAACTGGCTGTTGATTACTTCATTAATGAGCAGGAACATAAATAATCAAGCTGGTAGTTGGTAGCCATCACTGATAATTAGCCATCAGTAGCTACTAATAGTAGCTGATTGACTAATATTATTTATTAATTATTATTATTATGGATGATTATATATAATGCATATGAACCAAAGAAACTTACAATCTTTACTTAGTCTTTATTCAGTCTCAATAAGGCTCGCCTTCTCCTGTAGACTTCGTTTTCTGGAGATACATGCGTGTTTTAGTAATACATCAATACAGTTGGGCATTATAATGCACTTATAATACACTTATTAAGCTTTAGCAAACACAGTTAACTGCATAATTAACTGTTTATTACTAAATAGGCAGTATTGTACATTATCAAGTCAGTAGTTGGTAGCCATTACTGATAATTAGCCATCTGTAGCCTACAAAAGTCAAAATGTCCCATTTAACTGGGTTGATTGATTATAATTTATTCATTTATTATTATGATATCATATATAACATATGCAAATGAAGAAATGTCACATCTTTATTCAGTCTCAGTAAGGCTTGCCTTTATCCGTAAACTCACTATTTTGGAGGTACATGCGTGTTTTGGTAACACATCGATATAGGTAGACATTGTATTGTGCTTATGATGCACAATTAACTGACTACATTAATGAGTAGTCATGTAAATGATCAAGCCAGTGGTTGGTAATCATCTCTGATAATTAGACATCAGTAGCTATGAAGAGTGGCCAAAATGTCTAGTTTAAGTAGACATTTATTTATTTATTTATTTATTTTAAAATGTATGTATTTATTATAAAATGAATTTATTTGTTTATTTGTTTATTTATTTATTTATTTAGTTAGTTAGTTAGTTAGTTAGTTAGTTAGTTAGTTCTAGAATAGTTTCTATAGAGGACCAATAGCGATTCTCCTATGGCATCACCCTAAAGAACCTCTTTTAGATCAGTTCTGCCTTGAAAACTGCTCCTTATGAAAACTGGTCCGTCCCTTGTGGCAGGTCAAACTGGTCAACATCAGAAATGATGACATCGCAGATGGAAACCCCAAGCTGACCCTGGGGCTGATATGGACCATCATCCTTCACTTCCAGGTAGAATTTATTCACCTATATATACTCCTACTCCTACTCATATATAACGTACCCCCCACACAGACATGGGCAAGGTCTAAAATGAATTAGCAGAATGTTTATTTGTTAAATGAATGACATTATAGACACGTCACTGCACGTCAGATGTACTGTCTGTCTTACCTGTAGCTTACATGCTTTTTTAGCCTTCACTGATTTAATGCAATAAAATAATAACCTATAAATATAACCTATAATCTATACATCTTCTGGTATTGAACTATTTCTTGTTTTGAAAGTTGTGGCTGCACACATACGGATTCGTGAGCTCCTTCTGGTGTGGGTGTCTTCTCTTTACATGGTGCACATTAAAGCATGCCCGTAGCTCCCCCTTATGGAGAAGTGGCAGATTGCTAAAGCTGCATGAGTGAAGTTCAAAACTGCGTTTACATGCTTCACGTCGTCACGTTTTTGGAAAATAGAGGCGCTCTTGAATTCAGCTGTCTGCGGGAAACAACAATAGAAACCATCTGGAACACTGAAACCCTTAAGCTATATGGAAAATCCTCAGACAGTATGTGTCACACTGTGGGAAACCTGCAGCATATATTTATATTTGTGTTATTACAGATGTTCCAGGATATGTTTAGATCTGATGTCTGCGAATAGTGCTTTTCAATACAAGTGTATGGAATCTCTGAAGGCCAATTTCTCAAAGTGAGGTTTTCCTCACACTCTGAGCCAGAAATCTCCACCTCAGTAGCTCTTACATACAACGGTCCGCTTGTATACATATCTGTATTCTGAAGGTTTTTCCAGAGGGGACTGATCATATACCATTCATAATGATAGTTATGTAAATACATATTATAAATCATGGCAACAATGTTTTTATGACAGGATTTTCAAATTTGTATTATTATTTTTTTTTAATCAAAAGTCTTTTTATCATTTTGAGTTTGGGATGTGATACATAAAAGGAGGAGGGGATGGGGAAGAGAAAAGAGGAGAAAGAAAGGGAACAAAAAAAAAGAAACCCACCCTCTCCCTCCCTCCCCACTGAACATTTGCATTCTCTTTTTCAGGAATTATATTAAATAAATAAATAAATAAATAAGTAAATAGGTAAGTAAGTAAGTAAGCAAGTAAGTAAGTAAGTAAGTAAGTAAGTAAGTAAATAAATAAATAAATAAATAAATAAGTAAGTAAGTAAGTAAGTAAATAAGTAAGTAAGTAAATAAATAAATAAATAAATAAATNTAAATAAATAAGTAAGTAAGTAAGCAAGTAAGTAAGTAAGTAAGTAAATAAATAAATAAATAAATAAATAAGTAAGTAAGTAAGTAAGTAAGTAAATAAGTAAGTAAGTAAGTAAGTAAATAAGTAAGTAAGTAAATAAATAAATAAATAAATAAATAAGTACGTAAGTAAATAAATAAATAAATAAATGAATGAATGAATAAATAAGTAAACAAGTAAGTAAGTAAGTAAATAAATAAATAAATAAATAAAAGAGTAGTACATTACTAAAATGTAGTACAAGTGGCTACGACATCATAAGGTAGCAACAATAATAGTAATAGTGCTAGTACAATCTCATGCTCCAATATCCACAGAATCCATCTGTTCCACAAATGTAATGACAGGTTGCCAGATAACATATAATCTTAAGCAGGATTTTCTGATTTATGAAGTGATGAAAAGAGAGATCCGAAATTCCCCTGTTCTTCCCTCTCTCAAAGCCTTTGACTCTAATAAGTCAGATAAGTGAAAGAGGACTTTTGAACCTGACTTCATCCACTGTTCAGATTTCTATTCTTGTAATTGATGCTAATTGGCACATGTTTAAGTAGATAATGCCTCATTTGCATATTGAAACAAAACATTTCAGAAAACTTGTAAAGCAAAAAATAATAACTGTCTTAATCCACGTGGTCAACCGGGCAAGTTTCGTGTTGATCACTAGTAGGTGTAATTTTGACCCTGTTCACGGTGTGAATACGCCGTTTACAGTGCCGTATAGTTTTCCATGATCTACTATCCCCTTTATCGGACTCCGAGATCGGACTCCATCACTGTACCTCCCAGGCCCACTACACGTGCTCTGACTGTGGCGAAGTCTTTTCCGTGCTGCTACATGGCGACGTCTGGTCTCCGATGGTGATGTGGGTTGATGCGTGATGAATGCTGAGGTTGTTACAGTACAGCGCTCACGTGCCGACACCCATGCGCTTCCAGAGGAAGTTCTCCGGAGAGTCTAAACAGTATGAAATGATCAGATTGGATCTGAAGTCTGCACTAGACGGTCCACGTTTGAGTTCACAAGCTGTCTACTGCTGCACATTCACTTGTGGCCGCAGCCGGTTTGAGCAGTGCAGCATCTGATTCCCATTTATCGGACCGGTTTCAGACTAAACAGCGGATGAAAGCCTGCTTTTGTGTAGGTCCTTTCTTTGGATGTCTGAGAAACGTGCTCGCGTTCGTTTCCACGTAGCGGTTATGATTGGGTGGGTTTCTTTAAGGACGGAAAATGAGCACAGAAATGGATTACTTTGAAGTTATAACAGGCCTGCCGGGGATTACGGCCTGAGACCGTGTCCATCCGCCTCGGTGACTCACTCTTTCCCACAAGGAGGAGTGAGAGGGCACACTGGCGTGACTGGTTGGTGACTCATGAGCTGTTTTTTGGGTTTCCAGCGTTTCTTTATGATCGTCAGGAGGACGCCGGGGCTGTTTTCCCTTCTTCAGCATACTGCTCTTTTGTGCAGAGTTTAGAAAGCAGCCCTTTCGGTTTTGGCCCCAAGTCAAATGGTGTGGCTACTGTGCAGCTATTGGACTGACCGTTTGGTTATGGAACTCTTCTGGAACTGAGTGTCTGTGCAGATTAAAAGAAGCTTGGGCGAGTTCTCAACTGTGTCTGATGCTGTTAATCCCACACTACTGTTAATCTGAATGACACCTGAGCGTGTCTGCGCTGCAGGCCTGCACAACAAATAATCCCATTCTAAGAGAAAACAGACAGTCTGAATGTGCACTAACACAGAACAGACAGACTTCTAGCTAAATACATGCAGGGATAGTGTGGGTTTTATACTATAAGCATTTTAGCAAGATTAGTATAAGGGTAGTATTTTTAGTAT
>JAVGWN010001004.1:0-13070 GCA_034552555.1 Semaprochilodus insignis
AAAGCCTATTACAGTAGGGCAGCGGTGCTTAAACCCATCAGACAGATGTCAGTGGAGCTGGTCTCCAGAGATGTGGAAAGGTCATAATGTTCGCAGGAACAGGTCTGGGTGGTGCCGTGGGGACATTTTGCTGGGATGGTTTTGACCCCATAGAGGTAGGCATATGCTAACTGGTCAGCTTAATCCTCTAACAATACATTTCTATCCTGATGGGAGTGATCTCTCGATGCCCCCCATCCACAGAGCACAAGGAGTCACTGAACGCGATGGCCTTCACAGTCACCAACTGAACACCTATAGGTGATTTTGGAGCAACGTGTTAAACAGCACACTCCACTCCCATCCTCAAAACACCAACTGGAGGAACGGTGTTCTGTCCTTCTGGCACAGTTCCAAAGACTCGCAGAACAGGGTACCAATGAGCCGGAAGCTCTTCTGGTCACCTATAAGGCTATTTGTGTAGGTTTTTCACCTGTCTGTATACCATATTGTAACCCTTCTCCAAAGCTCGTCCAACCTACGACAACAGCATGGACAGCACGTGCTGGAACCTGATCTGATCTGCCCTGCTGTTTCTGGAGATGAGAGTGGCAGCAGACGCTCGTAAACAGATGCAGGTGCAGTTTGTTCGTCCCAAGGAAACCGCTCATAACTCATCCAGCTGAATAATTCACTGACAACGCTAATGACAACAGGGTGTGCACGTCGGTGTCTGAGTGTGACGCCGGATGCAGGCGCGGAGCGCACCGACACAGGACGCAGGCGGTGAGTGCGTGCGTGCGCGGGCGCATTTGTTTACGCGACACATGTGCTTGTGCTTAACTGCAGCTGCAGCTGTGGCAGCCAAACGCTGACAAAGAGATCGAGCCACAGCACAAAGGGACTGGGCACAGACAGCAGACCCACTGCAGCACAAGTCAGCACTGCTGTCTGTTGTAATTCCGCACCTATCGATAGCCACGCCCACCGTTTGGCAGAGCTGGGACCCTTTAACCAGGGTTGCTGCACAATTCAGAGCTGTCTGAGATATCTACACACAGTGTCCACCTCACGACCACACATGCATTCCAATGTAGTATTGTATCAATTTTGGCCATTATAGCTATAATTATATGCATGTGTTGTAAATATAGTATATTATTCCATTTGATATATGGATTGGTTGAAGGAGACTGCCTAAACCTTACATGGTGTTCACAGAAAATGTGACTCGATCAGTTCTGCAGCCCTTCATCAGTGGTCAGTTTAGAGCACCGGACTGCTGTCAGCTCAATATATTTGGAGCGAGTGACCCTATACCTAAAGTGTGCTGATTTGAATACAATCATCATTTGTGCAACTATAAAAAGAATAGTTGCACAAATAGCTGCACGCAGACGGAATCAACCGACAGGAACGAAATTTCATGGGAAGGTTTGACATTGTGAGTTTTACGTTCGGCTGCACGTGTGGCATAAGCAAGGACAGGTACATGACTGACTCAACAGCCACGATTCTGAGTCATCCTGTTAGTGTCAGCACCATTGGCAGATGGCTGCATGACGCAGGACTACATGCACGCAGACCGTTAAGACGACTGTCCTTAACACCACGTCAACGTTGCCGAAGACTGCAATGGTGTCGTGCCAGACTGTCATGGAATGACTCGGAATGGCAGCGGGTCATCTTCAGTGACGAGTCCCACTTTTGTCTTGGTGGAGACGGCCAACGAATCCACGTGTGGAGGCACCGTGATCAGCACCAAAATGAACAGTTTGTTGTCACGTGTCACACATCCAGAAGGCCTGGTGTTTCTCCACCTCCACCCCTACCGCACCACCTAAGGGAACTGTGTATTCAAGCCACATGGGATGGATTATCACAGGACACCATTAGGAACCTCTACAACTTCATGCTGAGACGTCTGCACGTGTGTCATAAGCAAGGACAGGTACATGACTGACTCAACAGCTACGATTCTGAGTCATCCTGTTAGTGTCAGCACCATTGGCAGATGGCTGCATGACGCAGGACGACATGCACGCAGACCCTTAAGACGACTGCCCTTAACACCACGTCAACGTCGCCGAAGACTGCAATGGTGTCGTCCCAGACATCAGAATTGCAGCGGGTCATCAGTGACGAGTCCCGCTTTTGTCCTGGTGGAGACGACTAACCAGTCCATGTGTGGAGGCACCGTGGTCAGCGCCAAGAGGACCGCTTGGTGTCACCTCCACCCCTACTGCACCACCTGCAGGAACTTTGTGAGAATATTCAAGCTGCATGGGATGGATTATCACAGGACACCATTAGGAACCTCTACAACTGGCATGTTGCATTAGCCATACCGACGCCATACTGAGAGACACTACTTCTGTATGTGTAGCCTAAAAAATATTGATCATATCAGTCTAAATGTATCATCATTTATTGATCCTGGTAACCTTTATCTTCCTTCCCAACAGCACTGCAATCCCACACCTCCTTCTGGGTGCAGCTGTTCTTTTGATGATGAGTGTACAATCAGCATAATAACTACACACNCTGCTCTCTGAGCTTTTTGTTCCTACCAGCATTTGGTTCCAGTTCTCAGCAGTGTGGTGGTGAACATGGAGGAGAAGCTCATAACCGCTGTTTCTACTTTCCCCAGTTTATATGATGCGTCTTTATACAGATACATTTGAAGAAAACATGACGTGTAGTGGATATTGTTGGTGTTTCTGATGAGTTTGGTCACTTGATAGCTAGCTAGGTTAGCCATAATGCTAACCAGCCAACAAAGCTAGCCATGAATGAAAACAGACAGCTTTCCATCTAAATTCCATACAAATCAGTGCTTTAAAAACTGGTTGGCTTTCCTGGATCTTGCATGCACCCACACACAACAACATGAGTGGCCCGCAAGAGATCAGTTTGAGTACCATCACAATGATTTTGAAGCTGCTAGTCGAAGGTAAAATTGTTACATAATGTTCACTTGATGCCTTCAGTTTTAATAGATCATAACATGACCCTCCTATTAAAGATCTGAATACTCAATTATTTTATTTACACTCATCATCAAAAGAACAGCTGCACCCAGAAGGAAGTGTGGGATTGCAATGCTGTTGAGAAGGAAGATAAAGGTTACCAGGAACAATAAATAATGATAAATTTAGACTGATATGATCAATATTTATTGAGCTACATAACATATGGAAGTATGTTATCCATACTTCTCCACCAAGACAAAAGCGGGACTCTGAAGATGACCTGCTGCCATTCTGAGTCACTCCATGACAGTCTGGCACGACACCATGGCAGTCTTTGGTGACGTTGGCGTGGTGTTAAGGACAGTCGTCGTAACGGTCTGGGTGCATGTAGTCCTACGTCGTGCAGCCGTCTGCCAGTGATGATGGCACTAACAGGATGACTCATGGAGGACACCACTGCTCACTGAATATCTGCAGTCATGGCTGTTGGGTCAGTAAGGTACCGTGATGAGGCCCATCCTTGCTTACATCACATGCAAGGCTGAGCGTGAAACTTGAATCATTTGCATGTCTCACAATGTCAAATCTACCCACCAAGTTTCATTCCTGTAGGTTGATTCCTTCTGGGTGCAGCTATTTGTGCAACTGTTCTTTTGAGGATGTGTGTATATTTTACTGTTGGATCATAATTTAAATTCATTCAGTAGAGTGGTCCATAAAAAAACGCACAGTTGTTGAAAATGCACCCAATTCCATGATTCCGGTGCTGCAAGTAATTGTTTATGTTTTCATCAGCCTGGGAACATTTGGTCCTTACATAGAAATAAATACATGGCCACACATTTAAGAGTTCCAACAATGTCCTCTCTCCACTTCACAGGATCTTCACTGTTTGGGGTTTATTGTTCACAGAATTCCTGCCTCGATTCATCAATTCACCGGCAGCTAAAAACAAAAGCACATGTAGCACTACTGCTGCGCATGCGCCCGGCACACCAACACGCACACGTTACGCAGAGTCATTCCCTAAGGGAACCGAGCCAGCGGGAACGCAAGGGCACACAGACACACACAACGCAGGCATGGGAAAGACAACCCTCATCAGCTCAGAGGAAGCCGGTGTTCAGCATCTTTCACTATGAGTCACGGCGTAAGTCACAACAACAAAGACGTCAGTCTCACCGCGCTGAGGACGCAGCAGGAACGCGAGAGGGGCGTCGCAAGTCACGCAAGCAGAGGGAAGAAAAGCGCGCACGCACCTGCGTGATCATCCCCGCCGTAGCGCCGGTCCTGCAGAGAAGTGATTATTGTGCTCGGAATGACAGGCCCTGATCCAGACCAGCCCTGTCTCGTTCAGCAATGAGGACACAGACAAACGCACTCACCCGCACGAGCGCCAGCTTCATTAGAGAAAGCGAGGGTCCGCGCCGCCGCCACAACAAAACTGCATGGCCTAGTGTGCGTGCAAGAGAGAGAGAGCGAGGGAGGGAGGGAGGGAGGAAAAGAGAGAGACTACAAGATACGAGCGAAGAGGGTGAGATATGAAAAGAGAGAGAGAGAGAGAGAGAGAGTGTAAAGCAGAATGGATGAACAGGTGTTAAGGATGGAGAAAATGCCGATTCCGGAACGCTCTCCTGCTCTCCCTCTCAGTCTCCACTCCTTCTGTCCATCTCTCCTGTCCTCCTCTCCCTCGCTCTTGCGCAGTGTCTCCAGATCAGCCGAAAGCAGGGTCTTGTTTCTGGCCGTCGTCATGACAACCGAGTATTGCAACATCCTCTCAATTGGAGGACACAGGCAGGAAGTGACGTCAGCACTGGCGTAAATGCCATCACACAATCCCAGCACTGTGACACGCTGCCACATCAATAGTGTACCCCGGACACTGAAATATATTGCAGTCATCTAAGCCTCATTTCCATGCATTCATCGTAGCGGCTAAGTCTCAGAGATGGTGCAGGGAAAGCCCACCCTGCAGTGCTCGATTCATCTGCAGGTTTGGCTGACACTGGTGAAATAAGAGGTAGAGGTGTAAGTGTTATAAGCTCAATGAGTCACCTTGTGTGTTTAAGGAGGTAGTAACTTCAAGCTCCTGCAGATGGCGCTGCATGAGGATGATGGGACTATAAATACCTGCAGGGTGTGAGTGACGGGATCCATAGATTGAGAACATTTCCATGTGTGGAAAATGGCTCCAAAGCAGATGTTAATGATTGGCTAAAAGGAGTGACTGCATTTGGACGTACCAAAGACCATAGTGTGAAGGAAGTAGCTGAATCTGCAGGTGTATGGAAGCGTACGGTCATACTGGTCTACCAGCAGTGGCTAAAATCCCAGTCTACAAGGAATTCTCCTCGGAACTGCGCCAGGGAAGGCATCCATCAAATCTGGCCCAACTGACCATTTTTTTGATGAACATTGATGTGGACTACACACAGAAACTTGTCCAGTACATGGCAAATCCAATCACAGCTGTTATTCGTGTTCATGAAGGTCCAACATTCCTATGTATGGCTTCAGTTTGTAAGGAACATGTGAATTACCTAGTGATAGATAAGCAAAGGATGCTCAATGCAAGTCAAGTGCAAACGAGAAGAGTGGAATCTGCGTGTGCACGTTGGTTTCTAAGCTCTGGTGTAATATAGGCAGTGTGCCAAATACTCCTGCAGGGTATATTCAAGGGTGGTCCTTATTGTGGCAGACTAATCCAGCTTTGACTGCCTTCTAACTCAATCACTATAATGGTACTGATGCTACAAAGGCGAGAAAATATTTGGATCAATAGTTCTTCCTCTGGAAATGCTCTATTCAGGTTTGGGAATGCGTTCCTCTACACATTAACTGGACCTTACACATCTCCTCTGTTGCCTTTTGGGGAATTAGCAACTGTTCACTCTGTACATTAATCTCGGGGGGAAACTGGCCAAGCTTTTGTTCATTCATTCATTCATTCATCTTCTGAGCCACTTATCCTTTTGGCTCATGGGGAGTGCTAGAGCCTATCTCAGCGGTCATTGGGTGGAAGGCAGAAAGCACTCTGTACAGGCCCCCAGTCCATCACAGGGCAGACACACACACACATACACACACCTATATGGGCAATTCAGCATCCCCAGTTCACCTGACTGCATGTCTTTGGACTGTGGGAGGAAAACGGAGCCCTGGAGGAAACCCACACAGACACCACAGGAGAACATGCCAGCTCCACACAGAAAGGACCGCGGACACCCTGACTGGGAATCGAACAGTGCTACCCCCAACACCACAGTGCCACCCAGGCAAGCCCTCAGATTGTCTACTACACTACATATACTATACTAGGCTAACAGACAGTTGGTGAAGCAGCTAAACAACAGACAGCATTTCATCATAATATGTTTATTCTCAGGAACCCTCCATAATTTAGATTTTGGGACATTCATTGGGTCCAAAAAGTTACGCAGGACCCCATGCACTTTACACCTCGAATATAGGCTAATTTGTAGCTCATTTCGGCATATCACGATAATGCTGCAGAAGCCAAATTAAACAGCAGCGTTTTCCGAAGTGCGGTTCCCCCGACAGCGAAGTGTTGCTGACTCAAGACATCATAAGACTATCTAAAAAAACTATTTACCGAACTTCAGACAAATACAAATAATGCTGTCACATCAAAATTCATACAGGAGAAAATAAAGGAAGGAAATAAAGGGGTCCAACGTTTACTGTTTCAAGAACATGCAATTTTAAGAGGGAAATTTTAAGATTTCTCCGTTCCACCTTTAACGATAACTGCTACACCATTTAAGGTGGAACGAGAAAGTCTGAACAAAGAAGCTGGCAAATGACAGACCTGCTTCAGCTTAGTAGAAAACAGCGACTCCCTTTAGCTTCTTTTTGTTACCTAGAGTCGAGGCTATCAGCTAAGACGGAGCTTGATTTGACCCCTAATCCTCAAGGTCATGACTAGAAATCCACAGCACTTTTGGTGATGGCTGAACTACAAGAAGGAGGGACATGGGATATCTGGAAAGCACCTCTTGCAAATAATACAGGGCACTTTCTGCCTTATGTGCAGCACTGAATGAGCTTACTAGCCTAATAGTAGTCTATATGCCAGTTAGCTGCACAGTGTGGATGACGTTTCAATCCGGGCTATATGGGGAAATTACAGAGACTTTTTTATACCATACAAACCAGCCAGTCAGATTATGCTCATATTACACGACCAGAATTTGGTAAAACCAGTCCAGCTTGAAAAGGGCTTTAGTTCTTATATAATAGTTTGTTATTGGCTGTTAACACATATATAATAGATACATACAGTTGCTATCAGAACAGAACCGCGTGTCTGCAATTTCATTATTATTTTTATTTGTTTATTCATTATTATTTAGTATTCAGTAGTTTAGTTTATTTATTTATATTAAATAGTTATTTTTTAATGGACTGTTGTTTTCAACAGCAATGGTGCCTTAATGCATGGAACCATTTCACTTAAATTTGCTTATTACTATTGTGAATAATGTTTTTGTTATTTATGAAATATTAAGCAATTACTGAGAATAAACATGCATGAATATTCTACATCCTTCTGCAATGACAAAGTCGATATTTACTATGTTACGACTTTTTGACGGATTGATGATTTGATGTCCCCATGAAAAAGAGGTTAAAAAATACTGTAACATAAAAAACATTGTCATCAATTACCCTATTATAAAACTGTGATCCATAAATATATATCATATTACTTCTAATACTCGAACATAAGACCTAAATGAAAAGCATTTACAGTGCTACAAGTCACTACGTAAGCGATTAATAATTAATCAAATGGTAGCATTACTGCATGAGGTATAACAATACGGTTATTAGGTGTCATTAACAAGTTCATTCAGATTCTGAATGGGTTGTCATCTATTTGTTATTATAAAGCGCTGTAGGCCTAATTCATAATCAGAACAATAAACAAGGCTCGTCTAGACGGTGCCTGAGATGGAGTGGTAGTCATGGCAACAGAAATACAGGTCCATGGGCATCCGCCAATGGAACTGCCAATCAACAAGTTGTGTGAGTGTGACACATACGCACACACTCACACACACCCACATACAGGTTTGTCCGTTGCTGACAGGTTGGCGCTGTTTGTACCTGTCGGACTGACCTGAGGTCAGTTCTTCATCTCAGATGCCACACCACCCACATAGGAGCTAAACTCCATACACACACATACACACACAAACACACACACACACATATGCACACAGGAGCTGTCCACACCTGTCCGTCCATCAGGCTGTAACCCCATGTCACTAACCCGTCAGGCCCAGAGGGACAGGACCACCATCACAGCGAGAGGAGGTGGGGTGGGGGGGTTCTGTGTGTGTGTGTGTATGTGTGAGAAAGTTAGAAGCAGGGTATCATGTTCCTGCTAAAAGTATCTGTGCATGCACCATTAATATATATGTGTGTGTGTGTGTGTGTGTGCGTGCGTGTGCGTGTGTGTGTCTCGGAGGCATAGCCAGAAGAAGGGGGGGGGTGAGCCAGGACCACCATGTCCAAGAAACATCACTACAGCAAGGACACCCACCTCCAGCTAGTAAACTTCACTGTAGCTAAGATATGTATCCCTGTTGCCATAACCAGAGGGAAACTAATTAACAAATTAATACCATAATATACACTCATCATCAAAAGAATAGCTGCACCCAGAAGGAGGTGTGGGATTGCAGTGCTGTTGGGAAGGAAGATAAAGATTACCAGGAACAATAAATGATGATAAATTGCCGTGCAGCTTGAATATTCTCACACAGTTCCTGTAGTTTGTGCGACACCAGGCATTCTTGACATGTAACAACAAACCGTTCATCTTGGCGCCGACCACGGTGCCTCCACACATGGATTCGTTGGTCGTCTCCATCAAGACAAAAGCGGGACTCGTCACTGAAGATGACCCGCTGCCATTCTGAGTCACTCCATGACAGTCTGGCACAACACCATTGCAATCTTTGGTGACGTTGATGTGGTGTTAAGGGCAGTCGTCGTAACGGTCTGTGTCCATGTAGTCCTGCGTCGTGCAGCCGTCTGCCAATGGCGCTGGCACTAACAGGATGACTCATGGAGGACCACTGCTCACCAAATCGTGGCTGTTGGGTCAGTCAGGTACAGCGATAAGGCCCGTCCTTGCTTACGTCACATGCACGGCGGAGCATGGAACTTGAATCATTAGCATATCTCACAATGTCAAACCCACCCACCAAGTTTCATTCCTGTCGGTTGATTCCTTCTGGGTGCAGCTATATTTTGGACGATCAGTGTTATACATACTTTACTGCAGTGAATTATACAACCATACAGAACTAATTATGCTGAACTGTGCACAGTTTAAATAAAATTCATCATAAAATATTGCCATACTGCCATATATATGGATATAGTATCCAGGGCGATCTCTGTTGGCCGGTGGAATGGTGGAATTATCTGGTACCTTCAGAACCTTTTTTCCTCAGATGCAACAGATTGCATGGGCTGCTATCTGTGAGGAGCGCAAACTGCGTCATCAAGGGTTTGACTCAAAGCATTTTCTACCCTAAACCTTGGCACTCACACATGGGAGCTTTGGAACGAACACACGGGGCTTCCTGCTGGTTCCACCAGCAACGTCTGGATGAAACCACAGTGCTGCGGCCACTTCAAGCAGGACTTTCAACCTTTAACATCTGTTGGAGTGTAGTGGTGATGTGGTGTTTTTCTATGCTTTATATATTCATAGTAAGGGAACATCTCGCCCTTTCCAGAGCTGATGGGTTTGGAAGTTAAATAGGAGCCATGTTGCATCTTCTATGAGTGCAGTTCCCGAGTCTAGAGTCTAAAAGTCTAAAAGCCAAATTAGCTATTAATATAAGAGATTTAGCTTCTCTCTAACGTTACACATTCTCATGTTTAAGAACCATGACGTGTCTGAACTTAACACTCCAGCAGAGGGCAGTGTACACTCTTTGGCCAGAGGTTCTAATCTACTTTATCTTGTTGGGGTAGAGAGGGGAATTGGGGGTAGGGGTTGTGCAGAGTTGTCTAACACAGTCTGGAACAGGTTAGCAAAATCTGGACCAGTCTAAGAACGATCTAACACAATCTGGAACAGGCTAGCACAGTCTGGAACAGTCTAACGCAGTCCAACACAGTCTGGAACAGTCTAGCACAGTCTGGAACAGTCTAACACAATCTAACACAGTCTGGAACATAGTCTAACATGGTCTGGAACAGTCTAACACAGTCTAGAACAGTCTAACACAGTCCAACACCATCTGGAACAGCTTTCAATAGTGTAAAACAATCAAAAACAGTTCAAAACAGTCTGAAATTACAGCCACACTGCCTGAAACAATCCAAGGCATAGTGGTCTGAAACAGGCTGAAGCAGTCTAACACAGTCTGGAACAGTCTGGAACAGTCAAACACAGTCTGGAACATTTTAACACAGTCTGGAACAGTCTAACACAGTCTTGAACATTCTAACACAGTCTGAACTGTCTAACGGAGTCTAACACAGCCTAGAATATTCTGTGCAGAGTTGTTCTGGTATCGGCAAACACCCACCCCACTGCAGAAATTGTGGGGTAGCATCTTAGGTGGCCAAACATTGGCCACCCCTTTTAAAACCACGTATGGGGATCAAACCAGGAACCCTCAGTAGATCCAGTTCTCATAACCTGATCCCTAGATTTCCGGTCAAAATGAAACTACCTAATCATAATGTGTATTACATATTACATTTAAATAACTACTGGCCGTTGAAAATGATAGTAAATTCTGAAGGACTACAACCACTTGGGGTGGACATTTGAGGATTTGATATACCGGCTCAGTTGTAACTGTAAACGGTAGTAAGCTAGTAGTAGTAGTAAGCAGTAAGTTAGTAAGTTAGTAGTAAGCTAAATATCTACAGCTAGCTGCATATCCCACAGGTCAGAGTAGCATTCTTTAGCTTCCATGGGATATAGAAGCAGAAGACCCACCAGAGTTCCTCTGTTAACTCCACAACACTGGACACAGCACCTTACTTGGGCTCTTGAGGTTGTTAACTGGACCCTAGAGGACATGCAACATGGTTCGAGGAGTCATGGTACTCATTGTTTTTGGGCTAATAGTAAGGTTTGTGTGTGGTCAACAACTAGTACTCTGCAGGCTGGTGGTGGTTCCATACTGATGTAGGGTGACTTCTCATTGCTTGGGTTGGGTCCACTGGTCCACCTAAACACAGGATTGACTGATGCCAGCTACGTTTCACTGCTTGGTGACCATTGGCAGCTCTTCATGGACTTCATGTACCCCGACAGTGATAAGTGAATAGCTGAGAGACGTGGGGGGCTATCCGGACAGCACGGCTCAACATCCTCCCAGACGTCTTCCGCCCACTTGTAGAACCACGTCAAGTTGCTGCACTTTGCCGGGTTAGAGGGGGCCCTACATGATACTACTTCCTGTCCCATGATCTGTCAGGCATGTCAGTAGGTTTCCCTAAATCTTTGATGGCTTTCATAGTTAATGGCTAATTGCCCGTGACCACTGTCGATCACGTGTTGATGACGTTTCACTGTACCGCTCAAGACCAGTGCTGAGGAAACATCACCCGAATGCTCCCTAAGGGCCACCGCACACCAGACACAGGGTGCTACATCACATAGTGAAGTCCAAGAATTCAAAATCGTTGCTGTTAATGAAGGTATGCAGCAAGACTCCGAGCACTGTTCAGTTCATCAGCATGCCACTCAGCATGGCCTGGGTTGCCGGGTCTCCCAGCCGGCATTCTGTAGCAGAGATCTGCCACATGACATAACGCTGCGCTGTGCGGCACGCTGTGACACGGCATGTCTGGTGTGTGTTGGCCTTTACAGTGCTAGCTGGATACTTGTAAATGAACACACGTTGTTTTCTTCAGCCGCTAACCCATTCCGCAGATTGTGACACTATTTGAGGGAACGGTGGTAAAACAACACCTTTAGCTTTCACCTCTTATGTGCTTTCCATGGTCACATACACTGCGCCCTGCACGCACTTGTCTTTGATGCAAAGGAATAAAAAAATATCCGATAGGTCACTCCCTCTAAGGTGGGTGGCTGAGCAGCGTGCACTCGCGATGATCAAACACGCCAGCTGAGAGGAAGGTACACTCCACAGGCTGCAAGACGCTGATTCATCCCCATCTGTTAACATCCACACGCACGCAATATGGCCTTCAGATTGGAACACACAGACACAGCCACGTGCCATCTGCGTGAGTGCACTGTATAACAACTGCTGCGTGCACTCACAAACAGAGACGAGCTCTCATGAAGAGAGACACCTTCGCTGACAGCAAAATGTTTGGCCCAGGGAATAGCTGTCCGCCTATGACACGGCAGCAGCTGTAATCACCGGTAATGGTGAAAAGTGAGGCACAGGGGAAAGGTGAGGAAAGAGAGGGAGAGGGAGGAACTGCAATATGAGAATATACACTTATGTTGAGAGAGAGAGAGAGAGAGAGAGAGAGAGAGAGAGAGAGAGAGGCAAATTACAATGTGATGAAAAATAAGACATTTAATTTATTATTAACAACAAAGACAAAAAATCATAACTACAACCATGCAAATGTCTGAAACAGTCCAGCCCACACCACAGAATTTGTTCCTCCCGACAATCACAACAGGTCACCCAATATGGGGTGGGGTTGTTTACAATCTGATCTTTATTCCTCCGATCTACTCCCAGTCCAGTCAGGGTCGCCCTATAGACTGTCTTACATAGTATAAGACAGTCTAACACAGTCTGGAACAGGCTAGCAAAGTCTGGACCAGTCTAACAACAGTCTAACAACAGTCTAACACAATCTGGAACAGGCTAGTACTGTCTGGAACAATCTAACGGTGTCTAACACAGCCTGGAACAGTCTAGCACAGTCTGGAACAGTCTAGCACAGTCTGAAACAGTCTAACACAGTCTAGCACAGCCTGGAACAGCTTTAAATAGTGTAAAACAATCAATAACAATTCAAAACAGTCTGAAATTAAAACAGCCACACTGCCTGAAACAACCCGGGGCATAGTCGTCTGAAACAGGCTGAAGCAGTCTAGAGCATTCTAACACAGTCTGGAACAGTCTG
>JAVGWN010001005.1:0-10520 GCA_034552555.1 Semaprochilodus insignis
TAACACCATTAACTTGTTTGACTAGCAATGTTGAGCTGTTAGCTTCTATGCTCTACACCAATACTAAACTCATTTTCAGCAACTAATAAGAGAGAATGAGTTTTCAAAGCTTTTTTCAGAAACTCGACAAAATATATGATACATTTCATGATTCAGAATGACTGCTAGTACTTTTCTTAGCCATGTTAACATAATTCAGTCTCTCTCTCTCTCTCTTTCTCTCTCTCTGTTTATATAGCTTTTGTGTGGTGGTAAGAAAAGAGCAATCAATCAATTTGGCACCCCCTACCTGGCATGCGCCTGAAACTGTGATCTGCTTAGCTACCTAGATCGCTAACACAGCTAACTTGTTTGACTAGCGCTGTTGAGCTGTTAGCTTCTGCGCACCACATTATGTTAGCGTAGCTTAGTCCACGTTTAGGATACTTTAGTATGTCACACAGTGCTAGAAACCACTTAACCACCTAAGCAAGTCGATTAGAGACCCGGGGTGAGCCTGGTTTGTGACCATCTGTCATGACGCTAATTGGTGCACATTAGCGTCCATTAGCTACATTAGCCTCACAGCTCCAATGCAATCTTCAGACACCAAATATTTCTTCTCTAAAAGACTTAACAGGAGAAAATTGCGTGAATCTGATTCTTTTTTCCCCGCCAAAGCGTCTCTTTAAGCCTTCACACTAGGACGTTCACTGATGTAAATGAGATCTAATGCTTGTGTCCAAAGCCTGTGGTCAGCAGTGCATTAGCCCAAACCACTAAAACCCTGCTGAGGACATTAAACGCCCACCGTATATATATTCTCTCTCCCTGTCGGCGTGGCGGAGAGGAATGCTTATACAGGTGAATTAGAGACTCTTGTTGGGGGGCATCAAGGGCATGAAGAAACACGTGTCCGCGCACAATAATTCCCGGCTAACAATCTACTGCGCCGAAGCACCCAGCGCTCCGGGGTTTGATCCCTCCCTTCCTCGGCGAGAGTGTCTGCTTTAAGATATTCATGAAAATCTGAATCCCTCTTAAAAGATTACTATCTCTCCTTCCATCTCGGCGCACCCTCGTTTCTGGGGGCTGTTTGTGAATCTTCCCCGCATTAATGCAACATGAGTCGGAGCGCGGCGATGGAAAATAAATAAATAAATAAATAAATAAACAGACAGACGAATAACATTTATAAACCCAGTAACAAGACAGTGCATATGCAATAAAGCGGAGACGGCAGAGTTCACGAAAGGCCACCGATGTTCTTCCTCAACATAAACATCGGTCCACATTTACATACAACATGTTGCTCCTGGTAACGAGAATACCGAGGCCGGGATCCACTTTGGCTAGAAAGAAGAGATTAGACACTGAGTGTGAGGACAGAATATGAGGGAGAGAGAGAGAGAGAAAGAGCTGTGGGGTCAAAAGGTCAGGGTAAGAAACGGAAATACCACGCAATGCCTCCTGGTGGTGGTGCAGATGTTTACATGCACGGAAAACAAATACATAATTAACAGCAGATTTCGTTCTAACTTCATTGTGTTGGTGCATTTAACACAGGGAGTAATTAGACTTCCACAGTCTGTGCTGTGCTGTGAGCGTCTGGCGTAAACGTACCATAACAAGCTCAAAACACTGGGTCAAACTCATTAAGAGCAACTCTCGGCTTATTATTAGCTGATTTTGTAAAAGCTGAAAGACATTAAATCTGATGGTACAGCGAAAAGTTCTTAGGCAGATTCAGCCTTTGGCTGTTTGTCACTGCTGGAATTCAGCGG
Organism: Semaprochilodus insignis; assembly: GCA_034552555.1. Classification (NCBI taxonomy): domain Eukaryota; kingdom Metazoa; phylum Chordata; class Actinopteri; order Characiformes; family Prochilodontidae; genus Semaprochilodus; species Semaprochilodus insignis. The sequence goes on from JAVGWN010001005.1 coordinate 1,764, forward strand.
AATTTGGTCCCATCCTAGACTTGAAAGTGGAATTCCACTGATTTTCTGAATAATATGTCACTATCAAGTGAACAAAGTCATTCCGAGTGGGTTTGCTGTGAAGTGGTTGATGGCAGAGACTCTGGTTTCTTTACAGTGGTGGTGATGGGAACCAGGGCTCACCGTGTCTCCAACACATCTACAGACGAGTTGGTAAGTTAGCAGCAAATCTGGAAAAAGGTTTTAGGCCAAAACCATCATACACCAATGTCCTCATATCACTAGAACTTTCTACGAGGGAGCTTTTAGAGGTGGACGTCTGGTTCCCATCACCGCCCCAGTGAACCAGTTCTGACTGAGTTTCTCTAGGAATGGAGCATTTTAGACCAAACCACTCTGAATGACTGTGTTTCCATCTTAACGATGACACAATGCTGAAATATTGGAAATTTGGGTGGAATTCCTCCTCAGTACATGGGAATAAACTGATAAGTGCATCAATCCCAGAGTGTAGGATCAGTACCTGAGCCTCCGGCAGAGCCACGTCCATGATGTTCGGTTGCCCTCGTGGTTCTCCGTTCTCCAGCCGAGAGAAAATCACCTGGTATCCTCGGATCTGACCGTGCTGCTTTCCGGACAAAGGTGGCTTCCAGGTCACCCGGATGGCTGTGGAGTTCAGAGCTTCAACCTCCAACTTCCGTGGAGGAGCGCCGGGCACTAGGACGAAAATACGAACATTAATATGTAACTTTTTTACATATTATATATAATTTAGATGAAATATGTTTTTTTGGAACAATGCCATAGAAAGAACCACTTATGGCTCCATAAAGAACAGTAAAGATTAAAGAGTTAATCAGGCTGTTTGGGTTCCTAGGCCTTAAAGGGTAATGTATGTAAACAAGCTCTGTTCTGATTGGCTGCCTTGTCATGTGCATAAGTCAAAAGGCAGGTCAATCTGGAACACTACTTCTAACTTCAGTGTTAGTGGGCGGGGCTAACATAAGGGGATATATGCGCGTGCATATGTATATTAGTATTGTAGCAGCACAAAAACATCAAGGCTGTCAGGAAGGATCGATACAAACTGAAACATGATGGTTCTTTAGGGGTTCTTTAGTAAAGAAATTGGTTCTATACAAAACCATGAAACCTCAAAGAAGGCATGATTAAAGGCCCCTTTGCTGCATGAAAGCGTTCTTCAAATTGGTGGAAAATGTTCTGCAGGTGGTTCTACATAGAACCTTTATGACAAGCGTTCCATATAGCACCAAAAACGGTTCCTCTGCTGTTACAAGCTTGACATCATATCTATAGCAAAACTCGTTTTGGTGCTATCTAGAACTCTACTCAAAAAGGTTCTATAAGACACCATCTACAGCACATGAGGAACCCTTTCATGACGCAAAGAACTAATTGCATCAAAAAGGTTCCTCTGTTGTTACAAGCCTGACATCATAACTATAGCAGAACCTTTTTGGTGCTATACAGAACTATTTCCAAAAGGTTCCATCAATCTGAAGAACACTTTCATTACGCAAAAAGAACCCTTTAATCATGCAACATGTTCTTCAGGTTGATGAAAAATGGACTGTAGATGGTTCTATATAGAACATTTTTTGAAAGGTTCCTCTGTTGTTACAAGCTTGACATCATATCTATAGCAGAACCTTTTTGGTGCTATATAGAACTATTTCCAAGAAGGTTCTATAAGGCACTATCTACAGCACATGTTCCATCAATCTGAAGAACACTTTCATGATGCAAGGAACCCTTTGCATCAAAAAAGGTTCTTCTGTTGTTACGAACTTGACATCAAAACTACAGCAGAACTCTTATTGGTGCTCAATAGAACCCTTTTTCTATATAGCACCATCTACAGGACATGTTCCATCAATACAAAGAACCCTTTCATAAGGCAAAGAACCCTTTAATCATGCAAAGAGTTCTTCAGATTGATGGAAAATGTGCTGTAGATGGTTCTATTTGAAAAGTGTGATCCATAGAACCCTTTAAACATGCAAGGGGCTCCTTGAGTATTCATAGTTCCATATAGAACCATTTTCTTTACTAAAGAACCCTTGAAGAACCATCATTTTTAAGCGATATATGGTTTGCTGTGTGACGCCGTAGTCTCCTGTAATACAGAACCTTTACCTTTTGTGAAGGTCCTTAAAAGTCTTTCATGTGTTCTGTACCTTCATATCAGAAGCAGTAGCTGAACGTGCTTCAGGGAACCAGTAGTGGCTGTTCTATGACAAGGCTCCAAATAAACCATTTACACATACTGTATTAGAAACAACGACAAAGGCTACTCGGTTACTCGATGAGAAGGGTCGCTCGCCTGGTCACTCAAGGTCACTTTATAAGAGCAGTTAGAGAACACAAGCCAAAACACACTGAGCGAGCGAGCGAGCTAGCAGAGAGGTGAAAGGCTTTAGTTGAAGAAGGAGAGCAGGCATGGAGAGGTGGCATTAAACAGGAGCTTGCAGCGGCGGTGGCAAAGCAGTACTGGTGGAGCTGAGAGTTCTAAGGCAGGTCGAGGCCGTGCCGTGCTTTAATCGGAAATGTGAAGAAGCAGCAAAATAGCCTTTTGTGTTTGAATGAGCTCTTAAACCCACAAATGAATCTCAGTCGCTTCCGGCAGACGCTTGCTGATGTGCATTTTTCAATGCTTCAAAAACGAACCCATGTGCCTCTGGAGCCGGTCTTCACCGCCGCTTCAAACTAGGTTAACTTTTGGCCGGCTCTTTCTACGGCTTCATGCAGGAGGTCGTTCTAAGCCAAGACGCCACCAAGCACGACAGTCGAGTTAACTAGCAAGCGGCCATTACTGGTCAGACTGGGAAAGTGCTGTCAGAGCCTCTCTGAAGTTCAGACTCATTAGTGTAGCTTTCAGGCCAGGCCTGGAAAACTGACCTGCCTCCAAACAGTCCGACAACGTCTCACAAAACACGTTCTAGGGGCTTCTGAGTGGTGCAATCACCTAAAGGAGAGTTTTCACACTGGAGCTTTTTTCCAGACCCAGCGAGTTTGGAATGTTTGGTCAAGTGTGGAAGCTGTTTTCGAGCCCAGGAGCGATCCAGAGAACCCATCTCTGATCCTCCTGAAATTGACTGGGGATCCCTTCCAGTGAGCTCAGGTGCTCCTGGCGTTCCTAGCCGTGACTGCTACAGCTTATCATGTAACTCTTCACGCTACGTGATGCAGGAAAGGTTGCCGAGGACAAAAAACGCCGTTCTTAGCCACTTGTATCAAAGAGAAACCATAAACAGCAGCAAACAGATGAAGCCAGTGCACTTTGCAAACCTGCACGTGGAAAAGTGACCTATGGAATTGCGCAATCGATCCACGGAGGGGTTCAGAGGGAATTCTTGTGGGTTAAAAGCAAACCAGTGAGAATGAGCCCCTCTGGGCAAAACATGCCCAGAATTGGTCCTGGGTGTAGATGCACTTGCCTATAATTGGTCCTGGGTGAGCAAGTATTCGGGACAAGTGTGAAAACGGCTTAAGCATGGAAAGATCACAAGTTCAATCCCAAATGAAGCCACAGCCATTCATAACGGGGTTGCCACGTCAGTTCCGTAAAATTCCAGGACACTTTACTTATTTTTTTTTTTTAAAAACACCACCAATACCGCACCTACACCAAACAGCTGCCTGTGTTGACGGTAACCTGAACTAATTTAATCCATTCTTTGTACACAAATGTTTTGATTGGATGAACAGGATGGATGATTGGATGTTGTCTCCAGGAATGGAATTAGATTTTGCCTGTAATACTGGGAATAACCGGGAATCAGAGAGACATAATCATAATTGTCCTCTCTCTTTTTCTGGGTGGGTCCTCCTTCTCCACCCATCACTTAGCCAAAGCGGGGGTGTGTTAGCTGACGTAATGGAATTAGCAGTTAGTGTTCTCCTTTAAGCATGTTGGGCTCCGGTTTGAAATGATGCGGTGAAACCGTGCTTTGTAGTGTTGTTTGATAGAGGGAGACCTAGCGGTGGTACTTAGGGGCGGTGTTCATCAAGATGTTCAGTAAATCCCCCCCCCCAAAAAAACAAGAATACAATTTACTGTCAAATTAGCAGCCAAAACTAGCTTGTTGGACACGTGAGTGACTAGATAGAAGTCTTCCTTGATAGTGATCGGTCAGCTGTGGATGATGTACTGAGTTTTCATTCAAATCCAGAGTGCAATATGCAAATGAGCCATCTAACCAATCACACCCCCAAATGAATTCCTATGATTTTTGTCCAACCCAATAGAGTAAACTGCTTTATCTTTTACCCTGTCTTTTTATAGCATATGTATATAACAATGCAATCACATCACTAGCACTCTGTCCATAGTGTACAGCTGTGGATGAAGGCTTTATGGAGAACGCCACAGACAGAGGAACTGTGCAGATGATAAGAGGTTTGATTGAGGGTTTATCACACCTGCTTTATACAAGCAGTAATCACAGTGTTTAGTGTGCACTCAACGAACACCTGCTTTATTGGCTTAAAGTTTCCCCATAAGCCATTTCTACCTTACTGACTCCTAGTTATCTCTTCCAGTGTCCTTCAAAACTACAAAACACTACTGGGATTCGCTGAGGAGACATAAACGCACCGAACCTTCCTTTCGGAGCACTAATGAAAAATTCTGTCTCAACATCCAAAAGTCCCTGGCTCCTAATCCAGTCCAACAGCAAGCAGAACAACAATCTACCTTTACAGGAAGAAAAAGGAAATTTCAGCACTGCGGAGGGGCCGGGGGATCAAGGACAGCGAACGACGCGGTGCAGATAAACGTGCTGAGGAGCTGTTAATTATAGCAGGGAAATCAGCTGAGTTGCAACAACTTCAAACATATTAATTATAGACGGTGGCCTCCTGGGAGCTGAGAGAAGATCTTCTGTTCAGGACAAAAGAAGCAGAGCGAAGAAAGACACGAGGAACTGCGGGGTGCTGTCTGCACCCTCGCTCAGGGGAGAACGGGCATGACCTCAGAATCACGGAGGGAGGGGTAGAAACGGAGGGAGGCGGAGGGGTGACAGTAGAAAGTAAGTAACTGATAGATTAGTATGCACATTGCTCCCATATTAGAAATGAACTTTTAACCCCTTAAAAGAAAACTCAATATAATCTCGAACTGCTGCATCTACCAGTAGTTTCAACACGCTGACCAGTCAACAGGCTATTTCTCTTTTAGGGTCAAAGCTTATTCCAAGTGTATTAGTTCAATAATTCACAGTAGACATGGAAAAATACATAATGGTTAATAAATATTTCATAGTACGTGCTATATGATTCATAGTAGACACAGAATCATTTATAACAGTTATTGAAGAATTCATTGAATTCTTATATTTGCAGAATAATTTGTAAATAATTCCCAACAGACACTGAAGAATTTGTAGGAGCTACTGAATAAATCATAGTGGATTCTCAATAATAAAACGTTTGCTAACCTTGCTCCTTAGCTTAGCTAACTTTGAGTATGTTAGTTCCTTAGTCAAGTTTGCTAATGTGTGGATAAGCTCCTTAGCTGGCTTAGCTAACCTTGGGTGGGTTAGGTCCCTAGCTAAATTAGCTAACTATGTGTGGATAAGCTCTCAGGTTAAGTTAGCTAACCTTGGGTGGGTTAGGTCCCTAGCTAAATTAGCTAACTATGTGTGGATAAGCTCTTAGGTTAAGTTAGCTAACCTTGGGTGGGTTAGTTTCTTTGCTAAATTAGCTAACTATGTGTGGATAAGCTCTTAGGTTAAGTTAGCTAACCTTGGGTGGGTTAGTTTCTTTGCTAAATTAGCTAACTATGTGTGGATAAGCTCCTTAACTAACTTAGCTAACTTTGGGTAAATTAGATCCTTAGCTAAATTTGCTAACTACATGGGGATGAGCTTCTAAGATAACCTGGCTAACGTTGGTTAGGTTAGTTCCTTAGCTAATTTTTATTTGCAAAGTATGGGTGGATAAACTCTTTAGCTAACATAGCTAGCTTTGGGTTCATTACTTCCTTAGCTAAGCTTGCTAACTGTGGGCGGATAAGCTCCTTAGCAAACCTAGCTAACCATGGGTAGTTTAGAACCTTAGTCAGGTTTGCTAACTATGTGTAGATAAGCTGCTTAGCTAACTTAGCTAACCATGGGAAGCTTGAGTTCTCTGGCTATTTGGGGTAACTGGGGTGAATAAGCTCCTTAGCTAACTTACCTAACCTCAGGTACATTAAATCTTTAGCTATATTTGCTAACTTTGTGTGGATAAGCTCCTTAGCTACCCTTAGGTACATTATATCCTTAGTTAAATCTGCTAACTACGGGGCATAAGCTTTTTGGCTAACTTATTAATTTAATAATATAATAACTTATTAATTTAGGGGAATTTTTAATGTTAAGCTTGCAAGCGTATGCTTCTGGAGAGGAGTAGAACATGACGGCTGAGGTTCCAGAGAGGAGAGCTGACGGGTGGGGTGACCATCAGACAAAAAAGGCCAAGCAGAAAACGAACAAGGGAGAGAAAGGGAAGAGAAATTGAATAAAAGGAGCAATGAAAGGACACAGAGGGCTTCGAATGGGCGAGAAAAATAGTGAGAGAGAGAAACTAAGTGGACAAAAGAGAGTCGCCGTTCTGGAGTAAAGGGTGTGGGACAAAACCTCGGCCTGGGAGGAGAGAGAGAGCGCGCTGGTTGCAAGACAAGCCTCGCACGCTCAAAGGAGCGAAGCAAATCCTGTTATTCAGAGACAAACCCGCATGTCATCTGCTGAAGGGCCGTGCAGCACGTGCATCCGGGATCAAGCAAAGAGGCTGATCCTCTCCGCCCTTTGATTGTGTTCTCACTTCATCATAAACAAACGGAGGCTGAGGATGCAGCAGTAATGTTAGCTTTCAGAGAACCTCCGACGTTAACTAGCCCAGTCACGATTCGCTTCGCGTCACAATCGTACAAACTGCGTCTGAGCAGCCGAAAACCTCATTGGAGAACAAGGAAAAGAGCAGGCCTGAGGCAGAACGGACAGGAAGCTTCCGGTTGTTGGGGATGCGATGCTGGCTGGGTTAGGGGCTCAGGAAGGATGGAGATGATCTGGAGGTGGGGGCTGTAAGAAGCTTGTAGAAAGGGTTGACGGAAAGACAGGCTGAGGTGTTTAACCCTTAGAAGTCACAATTATCACTCACGACAACAAAAACGATATAGTGAACGAGTATATGAATGACCGGTGCAGGCTAGCATGAGCTTCAAGACTCGTGAAGCTCCACCACATCTTTTCAAACATCATTGGAGCTTAACACACTTGGAGAGGAACACAAAATGCTAATTATGTTATGTCAGCTAATAGATGCTAATGCTGGCTAGCATCGCACTAAGTGATGGAGGAGGGCACGATGGAGGAGAGTCAATCATAGTCTTTTGGACCCAGGTCAAGCTAAGCCAAGCTATTGGCTAAAATCATTAGCTAGGCTACCACTAATGCTAGCTAAGAAACCCAAAGCAGGGTATAAACAACAGTTCACAAACCAGACAGCTAGCAAAGCAGTCGTAGGTTTGGAGTTAGGGAACCAGCCCTGTGAGCGGAAGGTCACCGGGGTTTGATCCTCTGAACCGACAGGACTCAAGTTCCCTTGAGCAAGTTGCCTAACTGGGAACCAGCCCTGTGGCCAGAAGGTCAGGGAACCAGCCCTGTGGCCAGAATGTTGGGGACAGGAAGGTCTCCGGTTTGACCTCTTGAACTGACAGGACTTGACTGAACTCCAGCAAGTCGCCTAACTGGGAACCTGCCCTATGACCTGAAGATCACTGGTTCAATCCTCTGAACCGACAGGATACAGGACGCAACTGAAGTTCCCTTGAGCAGGGCACCTGACCCCCAACTGCTTCTTGTGCACCATGGCCAGGGCAAGTGAGCTCACTGCCCCCCAGCGGGCATTCACTAATGTGTATATTACACAGTGGTCACTGAGTGTGGTTCAGCTAGCATTAGCTGGGCTCTAAAGTTAGCAAAGTTATCAACAGTACGATAGAAGTAATAGCTAGAAGCAAGTCCGCTAACAGTGCCTAATGATAATAAGACGGAGAATTTAAATCATGTTCCTAGTTTATGCTGATACCACAGAACCTGACCTAACAGTAACTTCAGCTCATAACGGATTTCAGGTGACAAGATCTGTCTACACTACACAGTTCTGTTTTCCGTAGTGTCCTTGGTGTTGTTGCACCTGTTAATAGTGAATGGCACACTGGCCAAAACCATCGACTAGGAAGAGCTGCTCAAGATGTTAGCTGTGAACAGACAAACAGCAGGAGGTTAAAGACAGCAGACAAAACACAGGTTAGAAACCAGACCCCCAGGAGAAGACGAGGAAGGACGAGGAAGGACGAGGAAGGTGAGAGTCCGGCAGGTTATCAGGACGTTTATGTCGTTGTTTTTTCAGACCTACCGTCCTCTTTGGTTCGGGCGCGTACGGGTGCACTCTCGGGGCCGGGACCCACGTCAGTGTGAGCCCTCACACACACCTGATACTCCGTCCACTTCTCCAGCCCCTCCAGCACGTAGCTGAGGGCGTCCGCCCCGATGTCCTTCACCTCGTGCCGCTCAGTGTCCTCCCCGTTCACCGCCTGGTAGCTAACGCTGTAGCGCACGATGGCGCCGTGGCGACTGGCTGCGGGCGGCGCCACCCAACTCACCTTAATGCTGGTGGAGGTTAAACTCTCCAGGCGGACCTCCTGAGGGGGGGCGGAGGGAGCTGGGGGGAGGGGGAGGGGTGCAAAGCAAGGGGAGGGGCATCAAGCAAAAT